>VSMD01065567.1:0-15737 GCA_008750895.1 Mirza zaza
AGATGGCAGAACCGCATGGAAGGAGCTGTGAGCCTGACTCTCTACGTGGAAGGCCACCTGCCTAACACCTGCGTGGACTGTGGGGTGATTCGCTGGGGCTCTGGGACAGTTTGATGGAGCAGTTAGCAGGTCCTCGCTAATATGTTGCTCTTGTCCTTCAGGTCGAACAAATCGGACCTGGAGCTATACAGTACCTTGCTACATACACGGCATGGTCAAAGATGGTGCTTCCCGAGAGATCTGCAACACTCCTGCTACTGACTCTGCCTTCACTTCAAGCAACATCATTTACATCTCCTCAGCAGCACAGGGGTCCAGAGAAAAGGGGTTCAAAGTCAGAAATACATTCCCTCCTCTCGATTTGCCTTTGCTGCCCATCCTTGCCGGCCAGCCCCCCAGTCAGAGCCCCTAAGCCTGTCAACATCGCTCCTTAGATTGGCATTTCGTGAATATAGAAAAATGGGCTCCCTGGTGTCACTCCAGCTCAGAAACCAAAACAAAGTATCCAGACCCAGCCCTTTTCTCTTCTTCCGGGATCACTGAATAAACATAATTGGTTTTCTTCAGAAATAACTTATTGCATTGAAATTGTTAAACACAACAGAAAGAAAAAAAAAAAAAGAAGAAAACTAATGATTACATTTTTTATTAAAAAAAAAAAAGAAAGAACTTGGTTGTCTAATTTCCTTCATTAGCAGCTGGGTAAGCAACGCCTCTAGCTTCCTATGACCTAACTCACCAGCTTCCTGGGCTCGTTTTGGACTTTTCCTTTCATTCTTGCGACAGCCACAATCTCACTTCTTTAGTGTAACCTCTGGTTTTTCTGTTTAAATGTGCTTCCTCTTCGTCTACGAGATTTACAGATGTGAATGCGTCTTCGCAGCTCTGCGTGTCTCTTCATCTCCGGGTAGGCTCCGTCACTGTTCCTGAAAATTTATCGCAAACCATTTCCTCTTGGGTCTATCTCGTCTTTAAGAGAAAGAATTTTAAAGTGAAAGCTCAGTAACGCAGAGATCTGTTTCTCTTCTATGCCACAGTTGCCGCCTTCTGTTTCCTGAACCTCCCCTCCAGCTCACCCCTTACAGGATAACTGGCACACAAGCCACCAATTGCCAGCTCAAATCAAACAAGATAATATCCAACGTGTATTTTTTCCCCTCTTACACTTGTCTTAATGTTTAAATTTCTGCATCCATCGATGAACAAATCACTTTGGTACATTTTTTTTTTTTTTGAGACAGAGTTTCACTCTTTTGCCCGGGATAGAGTGCCGTGGCATCAGCCTAGCTCACAGCAACCTCAAACTCCTGGGCTCAAGCGATCCTCCTGCCTCAGCCTCCCGAGTAGCTGGGACTACAGGCATGTGCCACCATGCCCGGCTAATTTTTTCTATATATTTTTAGTTGGCCAATTAATTCCTTTCTATTTATGGTAGAGGTGGGGGTCTCGCTCTTGCTCAGGCTGGTTTTGAACTCTTGACCTTGAGCGATCCTCCCGCCTCAGCCTCCCAGAGAGCTAGGATTACAGGCGTGAGCCACCGCGCCCGGCCACGCTTTTGGTACACTTCACCAGGAGCTGTGAGATGAGAACAGATGAAATACAAGCAAGCTCACACGTAACTTGTGAGACTCACACGAAACCTTCCGAGAATAAGAGGGGAAGCAGGGCTAGTCATCTGGCGTATGTGGAAACCGCACTCTGACAGGTAGAGGGGAGAGATCGATGTGTGCTAGAACCAAGGGAAAGTTTAACAAAGATGGGCCTTAGCTCTTAAGGACTGTTAGGCTAGAGCAGCAGGAAGCACAAGCATTCTGTATGTGGGGAACATCGTGAACAAAGGCACAGAAGCAGAAACACTACTCATGATCATGGTGGGTCCTATTCATTATGCACCTGTTATGTGCTTTGCACCGTGCCAGGCACTTCGCATTCATCATATCTGACCCTCACAGCAACACTGGGATGATGAAGTGGGTATTTTACAAATAAGAGAACTCAGTTTTAGAGAAGCACTGCATGGCAGAATCAGGATTCAAGGCCTGTGCTCCACCCACTACATACGAAGGTGGGGGCGGTTACAAAGGCGCCGCTCCAGGGAGCAGAAGGCAGCCGAGCAGGCAGGTGGGTGAAGCTGGACTGTGGAGATGCTGGATGTTGAACACAGACGCTGGACTGGACGTGGCAGACTTTGGAGTTAGACAAGATCTGAGTTCAACGCCATGTCCCATGTTAACCGTGTGACTCTGGGAACCACAGTTAAACTTGATGAGATTCAGTTTTCTCCTTTGAAAAATGTGTTCGATAGTAGTATCAATTTATAAAGTTGAAAGGGTTAAATGAGATAATGTGTTTAAAACGTCTACTAAAGTACCTGAGATAGAGGAAGCATTTAATATATGATAGATGTTTTTGTAGTTGTTACTGCTACTGCTACTACTGCCACTGCAATAGTGTTTAAGGAAGATAATCTGGAGAAAAACAGCTAACAGATATTTCCCGGAGAGATGCAAAGAGATGGCGTGGGGTTCCCAGGATAGGGAGAGACAGGTAGGAGTGAATTTGTAAGTATGGCAAAGATGGGGCCACAGCACTTGGTGACCGATAAAAGGGACAAAGGAAAAGGAAAGCCCAAAGATTACAAATTTAGGAGAATTTGAGAAGTGTTGATATAATAACACAATTAGAAATTAGGAAGTGAGGAAAGGAATTAGTATTGGGGTATGGGTGATGAATTGAATTTGAAATGATGATAATACATCAAGGATAATATATCCTAGAAGGCTTGGCCAAATACTTGATTCTGGAAATGCAGATTTTGGGTTCATTCTAACAAGTGTATTTGTTGACAAATAAATATGAGCTAGAGCCTGGCATAACAAGAGAACACCGGGGACGGGGACTGCCAGCCGGGGGTGCCCACAGCTGGGGAATGTGGTACTGGAGAGGAGTCAGTGAAAGACACAGGAAGGAGCAGAGGAAGAGGTAAGATGGAATGCAGACCACGGCAGTCACAAAACAGGAAAGAGATTCTCCAGAAGGCGAGGGAGGTCTCCTGTGCCCAGGGCTGCCGAGGGGAGGAAAGACTGGGGGCTGGGAAAAGGCTTCTGCATGGAGCCCTGACTGGGGGAAATGGTGGCAATGAAAGACAGCAGACTCTGCCTATTCATTTGGGATGTGAGTTTCAGAGAGAACTAGGCTGTTGCTAGAAGTAGTAGCAAGTTCCTAGAGAGGACAATACCACCAATAATCCTCAGAGTGGGCTCAGTTCATCTCTACCCCTTATATGGCACGTCTCTTCAAGGACTGATTCCCAAATCTGCACCCTTTTCCCATTGCTACTGCCACAGTCTTAGCCTGATCTCTGTCAACTCTTATCTTCTTCTTTAGGTCTCACTGTTGCTACACGCTTATCAACCTGATCCATTTCTGTGGTCCCCAAGCCCCAGGCTGCAGACCAGTACCAGTCCATGGCCTCTTAGGAACCAGGCCACACAGCAGGAAGTGAGTGGTGTGTGAGCAAGCGAAGCTTCACCTGTATCTACATCTGCTCCCCATCACTCGCATCACCGCATAAGCTTTGCCTCCTGTCAGATCAGCAGGGACATTAGATTCTCGTAGAATCAAGAACCCTACTGTAAACCGTGCATGTGAGGGATCTAGGTTACATGCTCCTTGTAAGAATCTAATGCCCGGTGGTCTGAGGTGGAGCTGAGGCGGTGATGCTAGCTCTGGGGAGCAGCTGAAAATACAGATTATCATTAGCAGAGAGGTTTGACTGTACAAAAAATATAATGCACTTGAATCATTCCAAAACCATCTCCCCACCCACACCCCCTGTCTGTGGAAAAAAATTGTCTTCCATGAACCCAGTCCCCGCTGCCAAAAAGGTTGGAGACGACTGCATTTGACCCCAACCCCACCATTTCTGACAATGTCCTGGGTCTAATGACCTCTAACAAATCCATGTCAGCTTGTCTATTTCTCCTTCAAAGATGTCATCAGGAAGAAACATTATGTTACCTAAGTTATTTTCTTCTTATTTGACACAGGTGTCTAAAAAAAGGATAGCAGTCATCGTTATCATTGTGGATTTCGTATTACTCCTTTCAAACACAAAGTTCCTTCACCTCTACCATAATTCCATTGTGAGTTGTACCCAACTGTTACACAACTCTTTTTTTAGAGTATGCGCCAGGAATAACCTCACTGGCCCACACCACTTCGAAAGCAGTTCTTAGAAGCACACTGCCTCCATAAAGCTTATCTAGTCGGATTCCTCTAATTCCTGCCCTGATTAAGCATAGACTTCTATTATTGCATCCATATATTAATACCTCTGTCCCAAACATGCTTACTGAATTTCATCTCAAGTTATAAACATCGTGTGCCAATGAACAATGTATAAATAGATACAGTTACTGCATTGTATAAGTCATTTCTTATTTTCTTTCTGTTGTTGGTTTTGCCCAATAAGCTAACCTGATTAGCTTCATTTTTTTAATATACCACTTTATATCATACATGTCAGAAACTGTGTCTAATTTAGTTTGTCTAACTAGAGATCACTCTCTAGACTACAGTTTTCCTGCACAATGTCATGTTTAAAATGGTACCTTACGAATGCTTTTTGTTGAGGAGTTAATAATGATTGTGATCCCAGTCATATTCCCTACAGGTTTTTCTTTTATGGTGGCAACTAGACAGCCTCATTTTCCTTCTAATTTCTGCACATCCACTGCAGTCATGGTTAACTTTCTTAATTGTCAGCGGCTCTAAGTTCTAGTCTTCCAGAGAGTTTTAGTAAAGATCCTTTTTCTCAATACCTGTATCATAATGTTTTTCTGCTTTCCTTACATTTTATTTTGCCTTTGGGCAGGTACAACAATTATTTTCTGCTCTTCTGGGGTTTCAGTGCTGACTTCAGAACACCCTTGCTCATCTCACTGGGAGAATCTCTGCCAGCAAGCAGAGAGATCTGCGTAAAGCCCAGCCTTTACCAGAGCATGACACATGGACATAACCGTAGTGCCTCTTGGTGACTATTCCCTGTGGTACACACTCTCCACTCTACCACTGAAAAGATCTCCAGTTCCCCAAAAGAAATGATGGACTCAAGTATCATATCAAAAAAGATGGAGTCTTTCTGAGAGATGTTAACACAAATGAGAAGAAGGAGATAGAAGAGGTTTATTATAATATGAAATTATAGGCTCTCTTAAGTTTTCCAAAGGGGGATGATTCCCAACTTTTCCACAGTGAGCTATTTATTGAGCTTAAAATGCTATTAATAATTTGAATTGTAAATCTCTGAAAAGAAACAGTAAAAAAAGCTAACGGGATAACATTTAACAAGGTGAGGCCTGAGTGTATATTTGAACAAATTCCACAAGTACAGGAAGGCAGCCAGTACACACTGCCACGTTTAGTTGACCACTGGTCAGTATGTGATAGCAGTGGGACGTGGCCATGTAAAAGCCAGAGAAAGTTTATGCTATGTTTAATAATGGCAGCAGTCATTTAAAGTATGTTTTAGTTTAGAATGCATCCTGACCGAAAGTCACTTACACCAGCTTAACAGTCAAATAGCAAGAAACATGGAGACAGGTGGCTGTTATTTTTGATTTCACAACTTGACGATAGCTCTAGGATTCTCTTAGCCTTTCCCTCATGCTTGCCACCTCTCAGTCACAGGATGGCCACTGCAACCCAAGCTAGTGCCCAGACTCAAGGCAGGAAGAAGGCAAAAGAGCGGTGCCCGCCATGTTTGTCTTTCCCCCCTGGCATTCCCTGCGGATTTCTCATTGTCTGGAAGTGCAGTGCATGGCCATTGTTAGCTGTATGGCTGGCTGGAAGAGTCAACATTTGGGTTTTCCAACATCTGCATTAGACATAGGCAAGAAACTGGGCAACAGAGAGAGATCCTGTCTCAAAAAAAAAGGGAAGGTGGGGCATGGTCTTGCCTGTAGTCCCAGCTGCTCAGACATGGGCAAGACAATTGAGAAAAGACATACAATTAGTAAATACTAAAGCCAGGGTCCCAATTCTGATCAGGTGGAATCCAAAATCCGTGTTCCTCCCATTATACCACATCACAGTGTTCAGGTCATGGGGACTTGGGAAGGAATAATCATATTTAACTATACCCACCACATTTATTTAACCATTAAAAAAAATCTGAAGTATAACATACATACAAGAAAGTGTGTATGTCTAAGTGTATAGCTTGGTGAATTTTTCCACATAATTTCATTGAGAAACAAAATATTACTGCACCCTAGAAGACCACTCCCTGCTCTCTTCAAGTTCCTAATTCACCCCATAGCTTCTAACAGCACAGATTAGTTTTTGCCTATTTTTATACTTCATATAAATGGAGTCATAGGAATCATACAATCTGTCCTCCGTTGGCTCTAACCTTCCTGGAACCCAGATGGGAAGTATGTCTCAAGAACAGGGTAGAAGGTCATTTATAAGAACTCAGTTATAAGACCCAAGCCAGATTGCAGTGGCATCTGGGGTGACTTGAGTCCTGAAATATTAAGCTGATATTTCAAGTCCCTTCCTGCTGGCTAAGCTATTTTGGACTTGGAGCAAATGGTTCATGGTCTTTGGGGAGCCTATTATACATTGAAGAGTGTTTTGAAAGCTATATGGATCTTCTCCCCATGAAAAGCACCTGGACACAAAACAACAATGTCATGCTTGTAGTTTCAGGGCACTCACAAATGCATCTGTGAATTCCCCGGGGATTCGTAGACACCCAGGTAGGCACATTCGTCCTACAGCCCAGAGCAGGAGTAAGCACACAGGTGGAGGTCACGTGGTCTCAACTATGGCGAGAGATATGTGAAGCATGGGAAATCCTCCTGGCATGACAGCTCTGCCAATAGTTTCTTCTTAAAAAAAAAAAATTAAAGTAAAATTAAAAACCACATGAGCATGCTTATCAAAGGTAACCAGGGAGCAATAACTTCTCTCCCAGTGTTAGACTGCCAGTCTCCCAGTAACACAGCTAGATCCATAGTCTCCCATCCCAGAGACAAACACAATTACCATTTTCTTGTGTGTCCTTTCAGAAACATTCTATGACATGGAATCTGACCTAGTTACTTTACTTACAGCTTCTACCCCTCCAACCCATGCTGCAAGTGCAGCCAGACCGGTTTTCCTAAAGCATCCAGATTATGTCATCGCCCTGCTCATACTCATTCAGTGGTTCCTTGTGACCAACATGACATAGTACAAAACACCCTAACTTCGCATTCAATGCTCTCATTAACCGGAATCTCCAGGATCCCTCTCCAATGACTGAAAACCAAAACAGAATAACCACAGAACCTAAAACCTCTTCCCTCCCCCTGGAAAACCTCCATCCCAACCCCATGATCCCAAACCGGCCAATTGTCATTTTCTATTGATTCTTCTTCCATTGAGACACCCGTCACATCTCTTCCTTTCCTTCAAATCTCACTGACACCACCCTTTCCCCAATCTCCAACTGAGGCCCCCTCACCACACTCTGGGGTGGAGCGCCATGGGCAGTGTAGGCTTCTGGAGCTGCTCTTAGAACATTCCATTTCCACGCAAGCACTGTCAGGGAGTCCCATCTAAACGCCTTACTCTAAAGACCTGTGACAGGTATCAAGAGGTTGACACAGAAACCATGTGACTGCAGACATGTTATTCTCTACCAAAGGCAGACCCAGGTTTTGTGGGGATGACGTTTACAATCTGAGAGGATCTACTTTAAAAGAAAAAAAAAAGAATATAAAATTACTTCTTGACAAGTACAGTTGGCTAAAAAAAAAAAGGAAAAAGAGAAAGCAGAAAAAAAGAATTATAATTTTTAAAAAATATGAAAAATAAAATAAAAATAAAATTACAAATACAAAATTAGATACAAAAGTGATTATTTAAAAATTGATCAAAAGCTGACAAATGTCACAAAATCCAGGAAAAGTAACATGATATTTTGAAATAAACTGCCTTCTATGGCTCTATAGTATTTAAGCTCTTCATATGACAATGATTTTGTAGTATAATTGTCATAGAGAGTGTAGAAAGATGATTCAGTCTTACCTCTAGCCCCTGACTGTGAGAACACAATTTGGGGTCCGTTCTAGGGCCCTGGAAGAAGATGTCAGTGCTAATGAGGGGCTCTGAAGCTAAAATTTCATTAAATTCATTGCAAATTCACCTCTCTGAGTTTTGTTTCTTTATTTGAAAATACGAATAATATTTGTTTTGCCTATTCAAAAGGTTGTTTGCTATGCTATATAATGGAATCATGTGTTTTTAAAAGGACACTTCATATTGTGAATGCATCATTAGAGTTTGTTCTCACATGCTATTTTCCAAAATTGGCTACAACAATATCTCCCTTCCCACATTCTCTTCTTGCGATTATGACTTTGACACTCCTCCCACTGAGAGGGAGGGTCTCTGTCCCCTCTCTTTAAATTTGGCTGTAGTTTTGTGACCACAGCAGAAGTGATACTGTGACTCCCAAGACTAGGTCATAAATGACGATACATCCTATACCTGGCTTTCTTGGGTTTTTTTGTTTTGTTTTGTTTTGTTTTTTGAGACAGAGTCTCACTCTGTCACCTGGGCTAGAGTACTGTGGTGCCAGCCTAGCTCATAGCAACCTCAAACTCCTGGGCTCAAGTGATTCTCCTGCCTCAGTCTCCCATGTAGCTGGGACTACAGGTGTGCCACCACGTCTGGCTAATTTTTTGCATTTTTGTTGTCTGGCTAATTTTTTGCATTTTTGTCGTCTGGCTAATTTTTTGCATTTTTGTAGAGACAAAGGGTAGAGCAAGGGTCTTGCTCTTGCTCAGTCTGGTCTCAAACTCCTGACCTCAAGCGATCCTATCGCCTCGGCCCCCCCAGAGTGCTAGGATTAGGAGCATGAGTCACCGCTTCCAACCTGAAGTCATAGGATTTTTGACCCGAGAGCTTAGAGACTGTTTAATTGGTTCTCACCTCTTTGTGTGCATAAAAGTCGCTTGAGGAAGATGAGGGGGGGTGCAGCTTATGGATTTCCCCTTCCAGATGTTCGGAGTAAGCAGGTCTGGGTGGGGCTGGTGACCTCTCCTACTTCGATGTGGGCAGTCTGTGGACCACGCTGTCAGAGGCCCGGGTGTAGTCAGGCCCCCTCTGTTGGTGCCTGGTTTGTCCCCTCGTACTGCAGTCACGTGTCCCCATCCACACGTGACGAGGCTGCCGGATGGCCTGGCGGGGTGGGGGGTGGAGAGAAGAAGTAGCCTGGCCAGGAGGAAAGAAGGGGTCAGGAAAGCCAGGACTTTGACGCTGGCTTTGGAGGAGAAATCACTGCCTTTTTAATCCTTGGGTGGTGGCAAAAGCAAACAGGACGCTTCAATGATATCGGCAGGGAGGTGTGTGGCCTGTATACAGTGGCTTCCACCGGGACGTCCCCAGATGGGTCACGTGTCTCCTCGCAGTCCAGTGAATCGTTAATGGTGTGACTCACTTGGCTCTGGTTCAGCCACCACCCCTGGCTACCTGGTTCCTACCAGCCCAGCGCCTTGTTTCATGTACCACAACCCCTGGGCTGTGCTGACAGTCCAACACCAGATCATACAGTGGCACCCATTTTTCCAGCATAAAATCTACCAAGTTCTGAATCCTTTAGCTATTCAGAAATGAACCCATGGAGTCTTTCCAGCTTTGTTCTTCCAGCGTCACTCTCCCCATCCCCTAGCACCTGCCCTGGGTCTGGGTCTCTGGATGAGGTGCCAGAGCCACTGCCTGTGCCCATGGTCTCAGCCCGCAAGCTCCCGCAGGCTGCTCCACGGCCTTTCGCAGCTCAGTACTTCTCTAGAATAAAAACCAAGGGATGTCTGCGAACTAAAACAGCTTGGCCCTTTCCATCACCAGTGTTTTCCTCATCTTAGAGGCACAAAAGGCAAAAAGCAGTAGGAAGCAGTGAGCAGCTACCGCTGACTCACCATGAATTACCATCAACTGTGAGTTATTCAGCAGCTGCAGAATAGCCATCTTTTGTTAAAAAAAAAAAAAGAGGCCTTTCTGAAATATTCTTCATCTTCCCCAATCTTTGTGCATGTTTTTATTTTTATAAATAACTGATCAGAACACAGTCAAGGCAACTGACACCTACTAAGTGACTGAGGCCCTGTAGACCTCAAATACTGGAATAGGGTCCAGTCTCATAAATACATCCACAAAGACACACAAATCTGTATCATTGCCATAGACACTCCTACAGCAAAGTTCCAGAAGTCCTGTCTTTGGTCCTTAATAAGTGTGCTTTGTTGATTAATACATGGGCGTTTGCATCTACATTGTACAAAGGAGTCTTTGTTGCATGAGCTCATTTCACTCTGTGAGATAGGTATTAGTTTAAAATCAAGAAAGTGAGGCTCTTGAAAGGTTTAGCAACTCACCTAAGATCAGTAAACTAATAAGTGACGGGTTAGGGACTTGACCCAGGACCTGGGTGCCAATTCCAGGGCACACTCCACCATGTCATGTGGGTCTTACTCTATGTATGTGCCAAGCAGGGCCCACACGGCTTGTTCATGAGATGACCTGGCCCCGGGCCTGCGTGGCGGTTCTAAGAAAGCACTTTGCAGAGCTCCAGCAGGGAGCACGCTGGCCCAGGGCACCAGCCGCTGCACGGTGCTCCGAATCCATCGCTGCCTTTGCCGAGGCCTCCCTCCCCACGGTGAGAACGGCTGGGCATGGCAGGGGCCCTGGGGCAGCCCTATTCCTCAGAGACATGGGACTCCTCTGATTGGAACTTTGTCTCAGCACCCCCCTTCTGCCTTGCCCGAATTTCCTCAGACTGCATGGGAGCCAAGGAAGCATCCACTCAGCCTTCCCTCCTCTCCAGTTGGGGTCAGACTTGCATTGTAGTCTGATGGCGGTGCCACCTTTCTCCAGCACCCTAATAAACTCCTGAGCTGCTGCTTCTCGGAGGACCCAGGTGACCTCGCTCCTTTGCTACTGATGCCCTTGCAAGGCATCTCTGCAGGCTCAGGAACCCAACAGAGAACCCAGTGCTCTGACTCTCTAGTGAAGGGGCAGATGAACTCAGAAGGCAGAAGACAGAACAGTCAGACAAGCTTCAGCATGCATGGTGGCGCTGGCCTGGGTCTGCCCTTAGACATGGAGGAATCTTCCAAGGCAAAGTCAGCCAGGGAACCGTCACTGCCATGAGCACGTCTGCCTGGGCAGCCTTCTTGCCACGTGCAGTGGGAGGCGATCGTTCCCGAGCAGCGAGAACTGCTCCCGAAGAAGCTCCACGTGCCCGTCTGATCTTTTACGTCCTCCTAGGTTCCTAAGAGCCTCTGTCCTCAGGACCTGTTTTTGCTGACTTTCAGACTGCCAGTTATGGGGAGGAGATAGCCAGCTATGAGGGTGTCCATTGTTAAACAAAGAAACATCCGTGTTGATTCCCCCTGATGGGAAGACGTCAGAGAAGGCACTAGGTGTCTGTCATCCGTCATTTGAAGAAGGAACCAATGCTGAATGCATAATCCCACACACTCTTCTCCCATGAGTCATGGAGCAAGCCTGGCATTCTCGGGTTCGTTCATCCACCAAACATATTCTGAGCCCTCCTGCGCCCAGGTGGTGGGGACTTGGAGAAGAAATACCATCTAATGGTCAACACCTGGTGCCAGGGAAACGTGTCACAGGGCGTCATCTGAGAGACTCCAGAATTGAAGCAGCCTTTACTAAAAACCAATTTTTTTTTAACCTTGCTAACAAAGATATTTACCACTGTGGCAATGTTCTCTGTTTGAAAACACAGTAATTGCCCTCCGGTCACTAATTAACCCAGGTGTGGGCAGGGACAGCTGGCTACCGATCTGTGTGGTGACACACCTGTATCATCAGGATGCCAATGCTGGCCCTTGGGGCAGCATGAACAGGTGGTTTGTCTCTGGGGCTGTGATCCTCAGAGTTTAAACCTCACTATTTTACAGGGCCCGATAGGCCCCTGATGTCCAGAGATTCCCGGTGGGTGAAAGGGAAGGGTTTAGACAACGAGGAAAACAGTTACACGATATCCTCTAGATCTGTGTCGTCCAATAGCTGCTTGTGATGAGTTTGAATTGAGGTGTGCCATGTGTATAAGGTAAACAACAAGTTTTGAAGACTGTGAAAAAAATAATATAAAATATCTCATCAATAATTTTTGTATTGATTACATGTTGAAATGATGCTAATATTGATATATTGAGTTAAATAAAATATATTAAAATTAATTTCACCTGTTTCTTTTTATCTTTTGAATGTGGTCACATAACATTTCAACTTATGTCTGAGGCTCACATGGATTGTACAGTGCTACTCTGGCTGTCAAACCCAGTGAGGGCAGTGACTATATCTGTTTTTGCTTATCCAAGCCAAAGAAGTCAGTACAATACCTGGCACTGAAAAACAATACATGTTTAAGGGATGAATGAAAATATGAATGAACAAATGGACATCAGTTATTCATTTCTCTTAAGTCAATAAGCAGTTCTACCCTCTCCTTATCTTAACCTAATGTCTAAAGAGATAGGAGATTTGCAAAAATCTATCTTCCAAATTTGAATCTCTGGCTCTAAACTCCCCTGAGTGTGTATCTGACTGCCTATTTGTAAACTCCACTTAGATGGGTAATAATTATCTCAAACTTAACATCTCCCAACCAGAATTCTTTATCTTCCCCGCAAACGTCTTCCTTCTTATCTTAGTTGATGACACCATGATCCACCCAGTTTTTCAGGGCAGAAACCTAGATAGAAGTCATCCTTGAGTCCTCTATCTTCCTACTCCTTCCCATCCCCATTATCACACCACCCAACCCCACCCAATCAAGAATCGGTCCTGTTGCTTCTATTGCAAAATATATTGCAGAAATACCCACTTTCTCCTCTGTCAAGTCACCACCTCAGCATGAGCCGGCTCTGTCCCTCACCTGCACTATTGTCTTCACTGTCCAAGCTTCACTGCCACAGTCACCAGGAATTCTGTGAGCTGTTGTTATCCTTTTGACAGAGACAAAAAATGGATGCCAGTGAACTTTGCCGTAAGATGAATTTTATCTGTACTTAACAAAATGTGCATCAGTAGAGCACACAAACTGTGGATGGAAACAGCTGGAGACAGTCATCTAAATGCACACCTGCCTTCAGGCAAGTCTTCGCTCAGGTCCAGACAGAAATCCACCCTCGCCACAGATGTGGGGTCCAGAGATAGGCAAGCCCAGGCTTTGACCAAGTCATTTATTAGCGGTGTAGCCCTCCCCAGGGGTGGGCACGATGGCCCCAGCAGGCATCACTCTCCACTACAATGGTCTTCCCACTGCCTTTGGGGACTTCACCAAGGGTGTTCTCCAGCTCAGAGCAAACAAAGCAGAAGCCTCAGCCCTGCTTAGAACATACCCAACATAAAAACCAGCCTGCATGTGCAGGACCACAGAAAAATGAACGAGAAATCAGAAGCACTATTTTCTCTAAGCCTTTCTCCTCAATAAGAATCTGCTCCCGATAGCATACTCATTCAATATTTAAAGTCCATCTACCCAACACATATTATACGAGGTCACACGCTAGGTGCTGGTAAACAAAACAGTCTAGCACCAACTCCATAGTCTGAATGAACACCACTCCCATCTGTATGGTTTTTGATACCTTACCAGCTCTCAAACAGGCCTTTGCTTTCATCATTTCCCCAATGTGAAGTTCCTCCCCACTTATTTCCATCCTCTGGATTTTGCTCATCATGAAAGGACCATTCAAGCCCTCCCTTCTCAATACTCTCTGAATTCACACCATTCACCCTCTGTACAACTGTCATTTGGTTTCTATCCTCCAGTGTCTTATTTTTTTCAATGCAGTTACCTTTCCATTTGCGGGAGTCTTATCCCCACACTCAAGTACAAAGAGAAACACCTTGGGGGGGGGTGGTTCTCCCACAGGCTCTAGTTAGTACAGCACTTTGCAATATTTTTTTGATGAATTGACTGATTTATGCAGACATTTACTATGTGGGGGGAGTACTCTGTTATGTCAGTGAAAGTCATGTAGGAGGAAATTAGACCATTACATTATTGTTGTCATTATACCAGATTGTCCAATTGAATTTCTATTATTTGAACTTTAGGTTTGATCTGTAATAAACAGATATTTGATATCTATTCTCTACACTGAAAAACTGTTTACAAACTCTGTTTGTAAAACAGGAGCTTAAAGTCAAAATGTTATATTTCACTTTTTGTTATTACTCTTTGTGCTTAATATGGTTTTGAACAAACAGTAAGTGCCTGATTTGAAAAAATGATTGATTGTAATATTTCCCTATATATGAATGGTTGATTTTCTCATTTTTGTCACTGCCTTCTGATTTACTCAAAAGCAGGATTGTGTTTTGTCCACCGCCACATCAACAGTGCTAGGACAGGCCTTCTACCTGTTAGAGGGAGACAAGATAAGTGACTGTGATGGATGGGTGGAATGATGGCTAATTGGATAGATGGACAAATGGATGGATAAGCAACATACAGCAACAGAGGTTTCTTCCAGCCTGGGTAATGAGACATTTCCCTAAGGAACGGGTATTTGAGCTGTACCTTAAAGGCTAAGGAACATGTAGATGTGTGTGATGATAACAAGAGCAAACCTTGTAAGTGTGGTAAAATTCGGGTGTGAAGCCATCTGGACCAGGACTTTTCTTTTTAGGGAGATTTTTAATTGCTGTTTCTATTTCAGCTCTTGAGATTGGTCTGTTCAGGGAAATCTATTTCTTCCTGGTTGAGCCTAGGGAGGCTGTGTGTTTCTAGAAATTTGTCCATTTCCTCCACATTTTCCAGTTTGTGTGAATAAAGATTTTTGTAGTACTCATAAATTATATCTTGTATCTCTTTGGGATCAGTTGTGATATCTCCTTTTTTGTTCCTGATGGAGCTTATTAGAGATTTCTCTTTTCTGCTTTTCGTTAGCTTAGCCAGTGGCGTGTCAATTTTGTTTATTTTTTCAAAGAACCAACTTTTTGTTTTATTAATCTCCTGAATAGCTTCCCTGTTTTCAATTTCGGAACTGATAAATGAATTTAGTAAAGTCTCAGGATATAAAATCAATACACAGAAATCAGAGGCATTCATATACACCAACAACAATCAAATTGAGAACCAAATTAAAGACTCAATTCCCTTCACAATAGCAACAAAGAAATTGAAGTACCTAGGAATATACTTAACCAAGGAGGTAAAAGACCTCTACAGGGAGAACTATGAAACACTGAGGAAGGAAGTAGCAGAGGATGTAAACAGATGGAAATCCATTCCATGGTCGTGGATCAGCAGACTTAACATTATTAAAATGTTTATACTACCCAAACTGATCGACAGATTCAATGTAATTCCTATTAAAATCCCATCAGCATTCTTCACAGATATAGAAAAAATAATTTTATGCTTCGTATGGAACCAAAGAAGACCCCGAATATCAAGAGCAATTCTAGGCAACAAAAACAAAATGGGAGGTATTAATATGCCAGATATCAAACTATACTACAAAGCTGTAGTAATTAAAACAATCTGGTATTGGCACAAAAATAGGAATATTGACCAGTGGAACAGATCTGAGAATCCTGATATAAAATCATCCTCATATAGCCATCTAATCTTTGACAAAGCAGACAAAAACATATGCTGGGGAAAAGAATCCCTTTTCAATAAATGGTGCTGGGAAAACTGGATA
>VSMD01065568.1:0-18853 GCA_008750895.1 Mirza zaza
CACTGTGTGTGCATGTGCGTGCATGTGCGTGTGTGCGTGTGTGCATGTGTGTGTGCATGTGGATGTGTGCGTGAGTGTGTGCGTGTGTGCATGCATGTGTGTGCATGTGTGCATGTGCGTGTGTGCATGTGTGTGCACGTGGATGTGTGCGCGAGTGCGTGCGAGTGTGCGCATGCGTTTGTGCATGTGTGCATGTGTGCGTGTGTGTGTGCATGTGCGTGTGTGCGCGTGTGTGAGTGCGTGTGTGGGTGTGTGTGCATGTGCGTGCATGTGCATGTGTGCATGTGTGTGTGCATGTGGGTGCGCGCGTGTGTGTGCATGTGTGTGTGCATGTACGTGTGTGCGCGTAAGTGGTGTATGTGGGAAGTCCTCCTACAGAGACAGACGCAGCAGGTGAGAGAGACGTTGTAAACCTGAGGACCGGGTCGCCAAGCCACCGGTCCCGCCTGGCGACTGTGACCATCGCAGTCCCCACCCTCGGGGGCACCGTGGAAGGACCTCACGAAGTGCTTTTCACAACCCGGCACCCATCGCTCACTGTGCACCATTCACTTTGGGTCTGCTCCTTCGCGGCCCTGCGGCAAAGCTGTCTGGTGGCGCAGATGTTAATTATCTGAGCTCACCCTTAATGAGTTGTGCGAGCTATTCGTTCTGGAACCGAGACAGAAACGCTCAGCCGGTCTGGTCCCCGGAGACAGAGCCGGGAGGGCTTTCCAAGAGCTTGGTTTGAGACCCCTCCCCCATGTCTCTCTTCCTTCTGGAACCAAAACATTTCAGTTTAGCAAAGCTCACAGAGGCCGCCCCCCCCTCCCCATGGGGACTTTTAAAATTAAATGCTTAGGATGTACATGATTTTTAGGAGCCTCTTGCATGTCCAAGCTAAAAGCTTCCCGGCTGCTGTCTGGGGGACGTGATTCAGTGGGACATCTCCTCTCCCCCTGCAGGCCCCGGCGGGCTCTGGCTGGACCTGACCGTTCATTTTCCTTCGACTTGTAATTGTCCTTGCTCCTGTGATTTGCACGTTTCCCTGCGCAGTGTATTAAGCACGCTGGCCACCTTCAAGACTGTCTAAATAATTAAAGCTTTATTGAGGAGAGCATTGTACCGAGATCAGTGCATTAAACACCGATCTGCTTGTTCATTGCAGTTTCCTACACACCCAACCCTGGAGTGGGAGGCCCCAGTTCATATTAAATTCCCGTCCGCCTATCATTCTCTTGTTGTCAAATGTGGTTGCATGCATGGTCATTTCGAAGGAGTTTGCTAGAAGACATTGCTGGTCCATTCATCTGGGAACCCCAATATCTTTTTTGTTTTTAAACAGAATAATTGGTATCAAAAAAAAAAAAAAAGGCTGACCATCTCCAAGCAGGAATACATGAAGCACTTCAGATAATAAAATATATGCAAGAAAGAAAAAAAAAAAACGACTTTCCCTAGAGCTATACCAGAAGGAGAAATAGACTAGTGCTCATTTTCAAGAACTTCAGATCTAGCAATCTTTTTATGAGCCTGATATGAGAGCTTAGCCAGCAGAGGAAAAGGAGAAATGAAATACATTGTAATCACCGTTTGAACTCGGCTTTACAAAATAACCTGGATTGTTAAAAAAGAATGAGGTAATTGTATATATACTGCCCTGGAAAGATATTCACAATAAGATACAAGAACAAGTGAAAGAAAAAGAAGAAGAAGAAGAGCAGTAGGCATACTATAATTCCATTTGAATAAAATAAAATTATTAAAAACCTTATAGAGAGTATACATGGATAGGGAAGAAGAGGTTTTTGTTATATTATACCAGATTTAAAACGTGAATTAAAAGAATAATTTTTTTTTTTTTGAGACAGAGTCTCACTCTGTCGCCCAGGCTAGAGTGAGTGCCGTGGTATCAGCCTCGCTCACAGCAACCTCCAACTCCTGGGCTCGAGCAATCCTCCTGCCTCAGCCTCCCGAGTAGCTGGGACTACAGCCATGCGCCAACATGCCCGGCTAATTTTTTCTATATATATTAGTTGGCCAATTAATTTCTTTCTATTTATAGTAGAGATGGGGTCTTGCTCTTGCTCAGGCTGGTCTCGAACTCCTGAGCTCAAAGGATCCGCCCACCTCGGCCTCCCAGAGAGCTAGGATTACAGGCGTGAGTCACCGCGCCCGGCCCTTTTTTTTTNAGAGTCTCACTGTTGCCCAGGCTAGAGTGCCGTGGCATCAGCCTAGCTCACAGCAACCTCCAACTCCTGGGCTCAAGTGACCCTCCTGCCTCAACCTCCTGAGTAGCTGGGACTACAGGCATGTGCCACCGTGCCCAGCTAATTTTTTTCTATATATATTAGTTGGCCAATTAATTTCTTTCTATTTTATAGTAGAGACGGGGGCTCGCTCTTGCTCAGGCTGGTCTCGAACTCCTGACCTTGAGGGATCCTCCCGCCTCGGCCTCCCAGAGAGCTAGGATTTAAATCAGATTTAAAGATTTGTAGATTTTAAATCAATAAAAGTAATAAAAGACAAAGAAGGTCACTATATAATGGTGAAGGGTACAGTTCAACAAGAAGACATAACAATCCTAAATACATATGCACCCAACCTCTTCTTATCTACTGGTGTCTTTGCTCTGGGTTTGCTCCTTGGAGTCTCATGCCTTCCCAGCGATGCAGCTGTTGACAGACTGGAATGCCCGGACAAATTGTACTCCTGGAGCGTTTCCTTCTTCTCCCTGGTTAAGTTCTTGAATGTTTCCTTCTTCTCCCCACATTGGCACACAGACCACTTCTTTTTCAAGCACTTAATCTACCAAGTACCAAAAGTCAAAATAAAGATACTTGCAAGGAAAGAATTCAAGATGGAAAGAGCTTTATATAGACTCATTGGCTCAGTGTAAACCCATAAAAGGTCAAGGGGGTGAAAAAAAGGCCTCACATAATCACTAATCAAAACTCCGAACTCTGAAGTAAAATTGATAGGGCCCTGGCAGTGTAGCTCAAAACTGCAGGCTGGGAGGGACTGAATATTTGAAGGCTTAGCAGCATATGAATTTCAGAAATGGAGACTCGAAGGAAATACACATTGAATTAAAAGGATTTTCAGGTGAAATATAACAGAGCTATTGGGAATAAAAAAAAAAAGGAAAATTGCTTTCATTTCACTGAAAATAGCTGAGAAGGTTGGTCTGCTAGAGATATCTAGAAAAAAGGAATAAAGTAGTAAATTAAAGTGGACTAATAAATCACTTTTTTTTTTTTTTTTGAGACAGAGTCTCGATTTGTTGCCCAGGCTAGAGTGAGTGCCGTGACATCAGCCTAGCTCACAGCAACCTCAAACTCCTGGGCTCAAGCGATCCTCCTGCCTCAGCCTCCCAAGTAGCTGGGACTACAGGCACGCGCCACCTTGCCTGGCTAATTTTTTTTTCTATGTATTTTTAGTTGGCCAATTAATTTCTTTCTATTTTTTTAGTAGAGATGGGGTCTCGCTCTTGCTCAGGCTGGTCTCGAACTCCTAACCTTGAGTCATCCTCCCGCCTCGGCCTCCCAGAGTGCTAAGATTACAAGCCTGAGCCACCGCGCCAGCCTAATAGTTTATTTAGATCTCTGTTTTTTTTTCAACCAGAGTGAAGATTCAAAGTGGCAGGACTGTACTTCACCACTGAGTTCATTAACTGGCACACTGCTCTTAGTAAGGGCTTATAATAATGATTAGTATTAAAGAAATAATGAATTTTTACCACCATTGGTAAGCAGGTAACTATTCATATTCTCTACAAAGAATCTAAGCTTTGAGTCAGATGGTTTGAGTTTGAATTCTGGCTCTGTCGCTTACGGTATGTGACCTTAGACTGGCTACTATATATGGGCTTTTGTTTCCTCATCTGTAAAATGGGAACAATTATAGTGCCAGGCACCGTAGAGTTGCTGGGAGGATTAAATAAGCTAATACTTATGAGTTTTATGTAGTAATGTGTTTAGCTCCGGTGCTCGAAACATGTAAGACACTCATCTCAGTGCTGCCTCCTCCAGAATGTTTCTTCTGAGCTGATTAGGTGTCCCACCTGTGGCAGGCTCCACGCTTGGCTCCAGAACTATGTTGCAATGGTCTGTTTGCTGCACACACAGTTACCTCCAGCTCTTGGCACATGGCGGAAATTCAGTGAGTGTTTGTTGAGTGAATGACCGGTTGCATGAAGGTTTTAGATTCCGTAAGCTGCGTGCATTGCTGCACTTGGAGACTATGAAGCAGTAGAAGTAGCAGATCCTCTCAGATCCCTACTGCCACGGGCATCTGGTCGTTCTGCTGTCAAGTCCTTCCAAGTGGGAGGACTTAGTGGGACCTTCTTCAGAGGATGAAGACGGCCTTTGGGAAAGGCAGCCCCTTCTCTGGGTAGAAAGCCAAAGTGCCTGCAAGCTTCCTCCTCTTAATCGGGGAGCCAATGACTGGCTAGTATGGCAGTGTAAGAACCCAGCTCTTTTGCTGTTGGTGGGGTAAACTCCGGGGTTCCCCTGCAGGGTCAGGCTGTGGCTGGGCTAGACCTGAGATCCCATCCTTCCTTCCCTAGCCTTTCCTGTCCTACCGACCTCAGCGGTTTTTCCTGGGCAGACCCAGTTCTTGGCTCAAGGTTTGCTTGTAGGAGAATCCAGTCGAAGAAGATTTGGCTGGTGAGCATTTATTAAGCACCTCCTGTAGACAGAACATTAGTTTCGGACAACCCTGTGAAGTGGGCTGACTTGTGCTTCATTCTTTTTGGCCTATGCCTTGGGGAAGAGCACAGATCTAAAAATGCTGCTAAAATATCCTCAATGGTACCATCTGAGACAGCATTTACTTACTTTGACATTTCAGAATTATAAACTTACCACAATAGGCCTGGCGCGGTGGCTCACGCCTGTAATCCCAGCACTCTGGGAGGCCAAGGTGGGAGGATCCCTCGAGGTCAGGAGTTCGAAACCAGCCTGAGCAAGAGCGAGACACCGTCTCTACTAAAAATAGAAAGAAATTAGTTGGCCAACTAATATATATACAAAAAATTAGCTGGGTGTGGTGGCGCATGCCTGTAGTCCCAGCTATTCAGGAGGCTGAGGCAGGAGGATTGCCTGAGCCCAGGAGTTTGAGGTTGCTGTGAGCGAGGCTGACGCCACTGCATTATACCCAGGGCTACAGAGCAAGACTCTGTCTTAAAAAAAAAAAAGTAAAGGACTACAGAAAATCAATAGCCTTTTCTCTAAAGTCCCAGAGAAGGCGCCCGCCCCAGATTTCCCCGGATGACTCTGCCGGGGGGAACTTTCACTCGCTAGAATCACACGGTCTTCCCGGGTACCAAAATAGAGAAGTTACTTTGAAAGGTCAATAATGGAGTCTTGATGCTGGGAGGCTTAATTGAGGAAATCATTGATTTTCCCATTAATATTTTAACCTGCTTGGAAGATAATAGAGTAAAGGCTAATTTTGTTTTTAAAACACTCCACTAAAAACCGTGTGTCAGGCACATTCGCGTTCGATTCTATTAATGCTAGTGATAAAAGTCACAGATCCGGGATTCTCAACCATGCATTTTTGACATTTTGGGCTGGGTATTTTTTTTGTTGTGGGGTCTGCTCTATGCGTTATAGGATGTCTAACGGCATCCCTGGTCTCCACCCACTAAATGTGTAATAGCACACCCATCACCCAGCCAGTTGAGACAACCAAGAATATCTCCAGCCACTGTCGAAAGTCTCATGGGAACAAGATTATTCCTAAGTAAGAACCACTGACTAGACGAGGGCTATCCCAGATGTCTTAGTCCGTGTTTGTGTTGCTATAAAAGAATGCCTGAGTCTAGGTAATTTATAAAGAAAAGAGGTTTATTTGGCTCATGGTTCTGTAGGCTGTACAAGAAGCATGGTGCTTGGCCGGGCGTGGTGGCTCACGCCTGTCATCCGAGCACTCTGGGAAGCCAAGGCAGGAGGATCGTTTGAGCTCAGGAGTTGGAGACCAGCCTGAAAAGAGAGCAAGACCCCGTCTCTACCAAAAATAGAAAGAAATTACCTGGACAAATATATAAAAATATATAGCAAACATTAGCCGGGCATGGTGGTGCATGCCTGTAGTCCCAGTTACTCGGGAGGAGGCTGAGGCAGGAGGATCGCTTGAGCCCAGGAGTTTGAGGTTGCTGTGAGCGAGGCTGACGCCACGGCACTCACTCTAGCTCGGGGGACTAGAGTGAGACGCTGTCTCAAAAAAAAAAAAAAAGTTTGAGGTTCAGAGGTGGGAGAGTGAGTGTCAAAGGAAAACTTTCATTTTTGTCCCTTTAAAAGTAATTGTAAAGGATAAAAGAAGTCATCTGGATGCTGAAGATTATAAATAGAACACTGCCTTGAAATTGGCACCAAAGTGGATAGCCGAAGTCTACTTCAAGACCCATCCTGTGCACTTTTATGGAGTGTCCTTTTTTTTTTTAACAGAAGAGGTTCACATAATAGAGATGATTATTTAAAAATGTGTGTGATGATTTATCCAGAATGATTAAAGATTGATCTGAGAACTCAGTAGATCAAATCCAACTACTGATGAAACAGATTTCTCCCTAACATGTTGGGGGTCACTTCTCTTTAGTGGCTTTAAAAAAAAAAAAAAAAAGCAGGTCACAAACATCTGTTTTGAGTCCTTGGAAACTTGAAAGGATTAAAATCAAAAATAAAGAAGAAAAATAAACAAAGTTTCTTTTACCATCTGTGTACTAACAGTCTCTCACTTCAAATTATTGCATTTGTGGGGGGGGGGGACAAAAATTTTTAAGTGTTTTGAATTCCCAAAGGAAGCCAGTGATGTGGCTTTGTGGATAAGTTTAAAGGCAGTACGGATTAAATGCAGAAAAACATTTTTTTGTTTTTGTTTTTTTTTTTGGTTTTAGGTCCAGTTCAAAGCGTGTGTCACCATCTCTCGGTAACGTCTGCGTCTGAGCTGCTTCAGGCTGCCAGAAACCTAGAATAGAGTCTGTTAGTTAAAAGTGTCAAATCCAAAAATGAATGCTCAGATATCCTGAGTTCTTACTGAAAATGTTAGGAAACAATCTGAAGGACACATGAACTTTTCTTACTTTATTTTGATCCGTTTAATGCTATAACGAATGAACAAGGCAATCCTCTTTGTTTGTTTTTTATTTCAGAATATTACGGGGGTGCAGACGTTTTGGTTACCCGAGCTGCTTTCGTACAGTTTGCGTTAGAGTTGTAAGCGTGCCCACGGCCCAGACAGCATGCCTGGCACCCGGTCACCCTCCTGAGACCCATCAAAGGTAAGTTTAGGAGGAAGAAGCTTTTGTCCCTCATTACAAGTATCGAAGAGTCATTCTCTAACAAGGCTTTCCTCTGACCACTACATAATCTTTTCTTCATCCTCGGTGGATGCGAACGTTTGTTCTCCTTCTTCGTTGAACTCTATTCTTCTCTCAAGTGGAAGAGGATGCCTAGTCGCTTGTTAATACAGATTTTTGTCTCGGCTGTTTGCAGAGTCAATTTGCTAAGCCCTGCACCAATACCCCAAAGCCTTAGGTATGAAACGTCCTACTTTAATCAGGCCACAGCAAAATTCTTCCACGTGTTCCTGTGGTTGACCATCTCGTACATTCATTCTTAAATACTCTCCAGTGCGTGGCTCTTTACATTTTGGGGTTTGCTCTGCGGATTCTTTTATGCGTGGCTGAACGGCTAAATATCCACTCTGCTTTGTTCCTACCAAAGAGTACTCATGTTTGGCTTATTTCTAATATAATTCACAATTAACTTCACCCAGGAACGGGCAGAGCCTAACAGCTAAGTGAGCTGCTTGGTGGTCTTCATCGTTAACTGGCCGGATCAGGTTTCACAGGCTTTAAATCCCAAGTTTTACACCATTATTTTATCGTCTAGTAGGGGAGGCAGATATTCGGTAGAGAATTACGCAAATGAATATAAAATGACCCATCTGTTTAGGGCAGGGCTTCTCAGCCTCAGAGCTGCTGACATTTAGGGCTGCACAATTCTTTGTTGTCGGGGGCTACGCTGTGCATTGCGGTTTGTGTGACAGCATCTCTGGTCCCTTCTAGGTGACAGCAGTAACCACCGCACTCCCCCTCCTCAATCGTAGTCACCGTAATGTCTCCAGATACTGTCCCAAGTTCCCGGGAGACAAAAGTCATCCCCGAATGAGAACCACGAGGGCTGTCGAGAGGAGAGAGGGATTGATGGTGTTATCCAGATTGTGTACGATGAGGACATGGGACAGAGTGTAGATCAATAGGAAAGTTTTCCCTGAGGCTCTGCCGTCTTAGTTGAGATGACCAACGATTAATTAATAACAATTAACTAAGCAAAGAGGGAGGGGCAGCATTTCATGAATTCATTCAAGAAGTACTTAGTGAATCCCTACTGTATACCAATTCTGTTCTAGGTATTGATGGTACAGCAATTAACAAGTCAAAAAAGCCCCTCGTGTTTATGGGGCTTCCTTTATAGTAGGGGAAGACAGGTAATAAACAGGTAAACAAGTCAGGTTACTAGATGGCTACTTTATTGGGTGAGCAGGGAAACACTCTCTGGAGAGGCGATTTGGAGGCTGAGGCGGGAGGATCGCTCGAGGTCAGGAGTTCAAAACCAGCCTGAGCTCAAGAGCAAGACCCCCCCGTCTCTACTAAAAATAGAAAGAAATTAATTGGCCAACTGAAAATATATAGGAAAAAAATTAGCCGGGCATGGTGGCGCATGCCTGTAGTCCCAGCTGCTTGGGAGGCTGAGGCAGGAGGATCACTGGAGCCCAGGAGTTGGAGGTTGCCGTGAGCGAGGCTGACGCCACGGCACTCTGGCCCGGGCAACAGAGTGAGACTCTGTCTCAAAAAAAAAAAAAAAAAAAAAAATCATGGTCGGAGGCGGAATTGTAGAAGGCCAATGATTACGTCCCCTGGTGAGTGGAAGACATTTAAAAATAGCGGTTCTTTGTCATTTTGGGTGGCATAGATAGTTTTGAGGAATCTTGCAAGAGATGTGGCCCGTCCGATTCAAAATAAGCCATTCATATCACATTGTCCTTAGAATAGGACCAGAGGATTCTGTGATATACTAGAGGAGCCAAGAGTCTTGGGTCTGGAAGAAAGTATAGAATGTTTCCCTCTTTACTCTTTGGACGCTGTAATAAACTACTGGTTGTCATTCTTTTCTGGAAAATTTAGTTCCTACTTTAAATATATATATATATTTGAGACAGAGTCTCGCTTTGTTGCCCAGGCTAGAGTGAGTGCCATGGCATCAGCAACCTCAGACTCCTGGGCTCACAGGATCCTCCTGCCTCAGCCTCCCAACTGAGGGACTGTAGCTGGGACTACAGGCATGCGCCACCATGCCCGGCTGATTTTTTTCTATATATGTTAGTCGGCCAATTAATTTCTATTTATAGTAGAGACGGGGTCTCGCTCTTGCTCAGCTTGGTTTCGAACTCCTGAGCTCAAACGATCCTCCCGCCTCGGCCTCCCAGAGAGCTAGGATTACAGGCGTGAGCCACCGAGCCCGGTCTACTTTAAATATTTTAAAATAAAATCATTCAAATATTGGAAATGCTCTAGTAGTCATCTACTGGAATGAACAAACAAAATGTAGACTGCCAGAAAGTGGTTAAAAGGAATGAACTAGGTCCGTATCCATCAACTTGGATACATCTTTTGAAAGCTGTTATTAAATGTAACACACAGGGTATGGTAATGTACATATGGTGTATTATGTACGTAGATTTAAAAACACAGATAACATACCACTATGTAATATTTGTGGATATGCATGCATAACTATATGGACGTTTGGAGGGTTCATACGAACATCATGATAGTGGTTGCTTCTCAGGAAGTGGAAATAAGAATAAGGTTGGAGACAGAGGGAATTTTAACTTTTCTGTGAAATTTTATTTTGTCTGACTAAAAACAAAAGACAATGGGTGACCCTGAGTGGTAGGTATAGGATGTTTGTCATACATAGTATGTTCCGAATTCTTCTATATTTTAAAAAATTTTCTGAAAAAGGAAAAAAAAAAAGTCTCAGATATATCATGGAGGTTTTCAGCAACTGAAACTCTTGGAAAAATTATCTCCATTCCTTCTCCAAAGTGTAGTGGGTCCTTACAGGATTACTGTGTATTTTGTTTGCTTTGGCAAAACAAGCAAACTGTCCTGAAACGCTTTGTATGCATGGCTTAGCTTTTACAGTCCCCGATTCACAAGTGTATTTTTTCTTTTTCTGCCCACTAGTTCTTATTCATGGTGGAGAAATCAACATGGTTCCTCTTAAATATTTTACTTTTTCTATAAACTTGGCCAGATTTAGTAACCAGTGGAAGGGAGAGAAAGCGTAGGGAAGCAAAGGATGAAGAAAGTATTCTTGGTACATGAATGAAAGTAGAATGATGCTGGCCTTAGAAATAGAACCAACTTACGTTGTGTGATCCCATGACAGAAAAGCCATTTACTGTAAATTACGTGCTCCAAAGCCAATGAATATTGTCATTTTTGAAACAGTGTTCAACATCTGAAATCATGTAATTAGGGACATCATTTAAATCTTAGCAAGAAAATAAAAGCAGTTTGTTTGTATTGGAAAAGCTCTAGGCCGGAAGCCAAGCAGCCAAAGTTCCACTTCCTGTACTCTGATTTTACACTCTCAGGCGGATCACCTTTACTCTCTGGCCTCAGTTTCCCGATCTGAAAAATGAAGAGGTTGGAATGGATCAGCGGTCACAAACTAAGGGCCCTGGAGTCATACTAGGCCTGCCGCTATTCTTTTGTTTGGCTAGGTATTTAAGAACAGCTCCCATTAATTAGTTGACAACATTTAATAGAAACATCTCACGTTAGAGTCTGCATCTAGTTTTCTCCCCCCAAAATATATACCACTTTTTAGATGCCTGGCCGTGTGCTCTGCTTCTCACCTGCATTGCTCCATTTTGCCCTACACCCTCTGTATAGTTCTCTAGTGACCGTGATATATGCACCTGTTTTCTCTCCAAAGAAAGTGTGTGCATCTGCGAGGGCTAGGCAGGCCATTACTCTCTGCTCTCCGCCTCACCTGGGGTTCTTATGCTGTCGTCAATGTTGAATAGATAGTACTGTGCAACTGTTAAAGAGTCATGAAACCTGATTTTATTTTATTTTATTTATTTATTTATTTAGAGACAGAGTCTCACTCTGTTGCCGGGGCTAGAGTGAGTGCCGCGGCGTCAGCCTCGTTCACAGCAACCTCCAACTCCTGGGCTCCAGCGATCCTCCTGCCTCAGCCTCCCGAGTTGGTGGGACGACAGGCACGCGCCACCACGCCCGGCTAAATTTTTCTATATATTTTTAGTTGGCCAATTAATTTCTTTCTATTTTTGGTAGAGTCTCGCTCTTGCTCAGGCTGGTCTCGAGCTCCTGAGATCAAAGGATCCTCCCTCCTCCTCGGCCTCCCGGAGTGCTGGGATTACAGGTGGGAGCCACCGCCAGGGGTGGAAACCCGATTTTAAAGACAGGGACTACCACTTACAACTCTTGTGCTCTTGGGCGGGTCAATTAACCTCTCTGAGCCTTGGGTCCCTCCTCAGTAAAATCAGGATCCATTAACTCAACGGACACTGGGCAGCCGTTGCCATGTGCTGAACAAGGCAAACACAGACACTGGCCTCAGGGGACTTCTGCTGCAGTCCTGTTTTCTCAAGAGAGCTAAACCAGACGCTGGCAAGGGAAAAGCTCACTTAGCTCAGGTCTGGGGGGCCATGTAATCACCACTTGATAAATGTGAGCGACCCATTCGATATATTCTATTTAATTAAAAGCAAACAATCCATTCCACACCAGAGGATAATTTAATTAAACCTCACACCGCACACCCGTATAATATTCCGCATCTTGTCACCTCAAGGCTTTTACCATGTCAGGTCTTGCTTTCCACTTGCCTCCTCTTGCAAGGGGCAGCCACATCAGGGCCTGGGGCTCAAGTGGCCTGGCCTCCCATGCTTTTAGGAGGCTGGTAACCTGTCAAAAAAAAAAAAAAAAAGGGAGGCAGAGAAAGGAGGAGGAAGAGAAAAGGAAGAGGAGGAGGAGGAAGGACAAACACCAGGGGTACAGAAACTGTGTACTCTGAAATACTGACAGTTGGATAAATCGATTCAACTTTCAACAAAATACAAAGCTATATATGATTGTGCAGTCATGATAATAATTATTTTAAAAAATGGATTTGCTTTTTAAAAATGGCTTGACTCAGAGTGTGTAGGGCAGTGGGGTCTGGTCACAGGACACGCATCCAAAGCTATTTGGGAAATACTTTCTCTGGGCCCTACCGCCTACTCACGCGGAGAGACGGTATTAAAACCTCGACAGGAGGCCGGGCGCGGTGGCTCACGCCTGTCACCCCAGCACTCTGGGAGGCCGAGGCCGGCGGATTGCTCGAGGTCAGGAGTTCGAAACCAGCCTGAGCAAGAGCGAGACCCCATCTCTACTATAAATGGAAACAAATTAATTGGCCAACTAAAAATATATATAGAAAAAATTAGCCGGGCATGGTGGTGCACGCCTGTAGTCGCAGCTACTGGGGAGGCTGAGGCAGGAGGATCGCTTGAGCCCAGGAGTTGGAGGTTGCTGTGATGCCACGGCACTCACTCCAGCCTGGGCAACAGAGTGAGACTCTGTCTCAAAAAAAAAAAAAACAACCTCAACAGGACAGGAGAGCCTCCTTCAGCCCCTCGTGCGCCCGCAGCCGCAGGTCACACCGCTTCCCCAGGGTTGCGTCTGCCCGGTCCCCGCGGGCCGTCTGAGCTGTCTGAGCCCCCCTCTGGGCTTCCCGCGTTTCCTCCTCCGCGAAGAGAGCACAACGCGACCCCAGAACGGCGGGGTCGCTCCGGGCCGCGGGTGCGCCATAGGGGATGGGCTCGCGCTCCTCCTCCTCCTCCTCCTCCTTCTTCTTCTTTTTTTTTTTTTGTTCTTTCAGGAGCAGAGATACCAGATTTGTGGGAATCTCCGAGCGAGTCAGCTCAGCCACCCGCACGGGGGTCCCCTGGGCAGGTCTCGCGCCCCTGCGCCCCGGAGACGCGCGGGCCCGGGGACGCCTGGAACCGGGAGGCGGAACCGGCCTCCCCGCGCGTTCCGGAGTCGGGGGCGGCACGGGGGCGCGGGCCGGGACCCCCTTCTCCCTGCGCGCCCGCCCGCAGGCCCCAGCGCCCCGTCTCCGCCGGGGAGGCGAGGGAGCCCCTCCCTTCCTCCCGCCCCGCCCCCTTCCCCTCCCTCCCCGCCCCCTTCCCCTCCCTCCCCTCCCTCCCCTCCCCTCTCCTGCCTCCCCTCTCCTACGTCCCCTCCCCTCCCCTCCCCTCTCCTGCCTCCCCTCCCGTCCCTCCCCTCCCCTCTCCTGCCTCCCCTTCCGTCCCTCCCCTCCCCTCTCCTGCCTCCCCTCCCCTCCCCTCCCCTCCCGGTGCAATGGCTGGGCCGGAACGCGCCGCAGCAGCCGAGTCTCATTGGCAGCGGCCGCCCCAGCCCCGGGAGAGGCGGCGGGCGCGGGCGCGGGCGCAGCGGGGCCGGGCTGAGGGCGCGCGGAGGCAGGCCGGACGGGAGGCCGCGGGGAAGGCGGCCCGGCGCAGCGGTCGGAGTGGATCCCGGGCGAGGACGCGCGGCGAGCGGCGGCGGGGGCGACCTGCAGCCCCGGGCCGGGGGATGCGGCGGACGCGGGCGGCCCAGGGCGCCGGGGACGCGGGCTGCGCGGCTCACGAGCTGAGCAGGAGCTCGGGCAGGGAGCAGGAGCAGGAGCAGGAGCAGGAGGAGGAGCAGGAGCAGGAGGAGCAGGAGGAGCAGGAGGAGCAGGAGCAGGAGGAGGAGCAGGAGCAGGAGGAGCAGGAGCAGGAGGAGCAGGAGCAGGAGGAGGAGGAGCAGGAGGAGGAGCAGCAGGAGGAGGAGCAGGAGGAGCAGGAGCAGGAGGAGCAGGAGGAGGAGCAGCAGGAGGAGGAGCAGGAGGAGCAGGAGCAGGAGGAGCAGGAGCAGGAGGAGCAGGAGGAGGAGCAGGAGCAGGAGCAGGAGCAGGAGGAGCAGGAGCAGGAGGAGCAGCAGGAGCAGGAGCAGGAGCAGGAGGAGCAGGAGCAGGAGGAGGAGGAGCAGGAGGAGGAGCAGCAGGAGCAGGAGCAGGAGGAGGAGGAGGGCGGCTGCCGCGGGAGGCGCAGCGCGCGGCGGAGTTGCAGGGCGGGCGCAGAGCCGGGCGCCCGGGTCCCGCGCGGTGCCCGGCGGAGACAATAAAGTAGCGGTCGCCAGCCCGGGCGCGCCCGAGGGAGGCGGCGGCGGAGCAGGTAGGTGGGCGGCCGTCCCCGGGCCCTGGGGCGCGCAGCCAGACGCGGCCCCAGGCTCGCCCCGTGCGCGCCGGGCGCGGCGTCGGGGACGCCCGGGCCGAGGTGCGGGTCCCGCGGGCACTCGGCGCGGCGCCTCGGCGGCTCTGGCGGGGCGGGGACGGGAAGTTTGGCGCTCTCGAGGCGCCGGCGCCGGCGGGGTTTGCAGACGCGCCGCCGGGACCACGTGCGAGGTCGCGGCGCGTTCGCGGGCGGCCGGGAGGAGAGCCTGGGGTCCCAGGCCGGCGGCCGGGGACACCTTCCAGAGGCAGCGCGGGGAGCGGGTCCCTGGCGTCGGCAAAGGCTCCCGACGGTTCCGTGTGGCCGCCCTCCTGGAACCGGTGTTCCCACACCTGCCGCCCCTGCGCCCGGAGCGCGCTCCGTTCTCCATCGCTCGCACCGGGGAGCGCGGAGACAGCAAGGTGGCCGTCTGCGCCTACTTGGAGAGGTGGCCCTCCGTTTGGACTTAGAGGACAGACTCCTTCCTTGCGTTCGCTGTCCTGTGCCGCGAGAGGTGCCACGGAGCGGCGCCTGCTCTCGCTCACAACAGGAACGAGGGGCGCGCGCGCGGGGACACCTGCCCCGGCCGGGGAGGCGGCGCGGGAGGAGCGCTCTGTCCTCCGCCCTTTGTGTGGCCGCTGCCTTCCAGATGCGGGAGGCTGGGCCGGGCGCCCCGGGGTGGGGCGGCGAGTGTCCCGGGCATCCCGCGCTCTGCCCGGGCCCGCGGACGGGCCGGAGCCGGCTCCCCTGGACTTGGCAGAGCTGACGCGGTCTGTTTGCTGGTGCGTCTGGGCGGGGGTGTCCCCTGGGCGGGAAGACCCCCCCCCGGTGCTGGTCGATATGCTTCAGGGCTAGCTGGTGTCCGCCCCAGAAACTTCCTTGCCAAGTCGGAGGATGTGGACAGCGTGACAGCGCGGCCCCCGGCGTGTGGTCCCTGCCCCAGAGGGAACAGGTGCGTGGCGGGGCGTCCAGATCAGGTGTCTGCCTCGCACGGCACAGCACAGCGGCAGAGCCTGCCTGTTCGGGCATCCTGAATAGTCTCTGTTCGAGAGTGAGCTGCACACGTAAGCACTCTCTCTGTTTATCTCTAAATTAAACATCCTAAAATAGGTGGTGATTTTTTTTTTTTTTTTTTTTTTTTGAGACAGAGTCTCACTTTGTTGCCCAGGCTAGAGTGAGTACCATGGTGTCAGCCTCGCTCACAGCAACCTCAAACTCCTGGGCTCAAGCGATCCTCCTGCCTCAGCCTCCCTCCCAAGTAGCTGGGACTACAGGCGTGTGCCACCATGCCCGGCTAATTTTTTTCTCTATATATATTAGTTGGCCAATTTCTTTCTATTTATAGTAGAGACGGGGGTCTCTCTCTTGCTCAGGCTGGTTTCGAACTCCTGACCTCAAGCAATCCGCCCGCCTCGGCCTCCCAGAGTGCTAGGATTACAGGCGTGAGCCACCACGCCTGGCCTGGTGATTTGTTGATTATTCTACAATTCTTTTTCTGTGTGTGTATCTGAAAATTTTCTTTTTTTTTTTTTTTTTTATAGGAAGGTAATACCTTTACTAAGTCACAAAATTTGGGCAAATCAATACAGTACTCTTTAATGCAATAATTTTTATTTTTGTTGGAGTCATATATTATTACTTTAGAGGTAATTTTCACTCCAAAACTATTTAAGTACAAAACTGGGTTTTAAAGGTGGTTTATAGCAGAGCAAGTTATTTTATACAAATTAATGTCTTTTAAAAGTATATAATTTCTCCTTTTTTTTTTTTTTGAGACAGAGTCTCACTTTATTGCCCAGGCTAAGGTGAGTGCCGTGGCGTCAGCCCAGCTCACAGCAACCTCAAACTCCTGGGCTCAAGCGATCCTCCTGCCTCAGCCTCCCAAGTAGCTGGGACTACAGCCATGCGCCACCACGCCCGGCTAATTTTTTCTGTATATATTAGTTGGCCAATTAATTTCTTTCTATTTAGAGTAGAGATGGGGTCTCGCTCTTGCTCAGGCTGGTCTCGAACTCCTGAGCGCAAACGATCCGCCCACCTCGGCCTCCCAGAGAGCTAGGATTTCAGGCTTGAGCCACCGCACCCGGCCATAATTTCTCCTTTTAAAGTGAGTCCTCTCGCGCAAGCTGTTGAAGGTACAGCTGCAGGGCGATCCTCTGCTTTGTTCTGAGGTTTGTCCAAAGCCAGGCAGAGTTCCAATGCATGTAAAGCTTTAAAATTCTACCTTAAGGAGAGTCAATCCCAATACCAATTTCCAAGTACTTTTATGAAAACTCAAATTTTCATATAAATACTGGAAACCTTAAAATTAGCCATTTCAAACAACACTAATTTCAGATGATCCCTTTTATTTAGAAGCCCCGTATCTCTGTTTTGATCGAAAGTCACATAGCCTTAAATCGGCTTATTAAAAAAAAATTCTACCTAAAATATAGTTGTATTTTTTAAATAACAAATAAATAATTGCCAGCGTGGAAGAGACCTGGGGCACCCCAGGTTATCTACCAACTTGTATTATCATTTTTCTACAAATGCCGCTGCTGCCATTGGAGTCCTTATGCTTCCTCTTGCCGAGGCCCTCAGTTCTTCAATCTCAGCGTTGAATTTATGGATTACCCATTCCATTGCTTCTTGAGTGAAAAGAGTGGCTTCTTGAGTGAAAAGAGTTTTTTTCTGGGTCCTGGGGATGTGGTTTGTATATAAGTCTCTCATCTACTGAAACCATATTTGTAAATGAAATATTAGTAGGTTTAAGTTCCATTGTCTTCTCTGCAGGATCAACTACAGAATGTTCTTGGCACCAATGTTTTGGTTCTTGCTGCACCAATAAGAGACGTCACAATGGAAGGCAGTCCCCACTCTGTGCTCAGAAGTCTATGGCTGTGCCACTTTCCGTAGGGATCTGTGTGTCTCCCCAACACATCCACTCCCACCACACTCGGGCTCATAGGGTTCGGGTATTTCTGCATTGCAGCTGTGGTGACAGTTTCCCACGGGTGGTCAAAGACATGCTCCGAAGTCCAGGTCTTCACACGGTGCGGGCCGCGCTAAGGGACATCGAGGCACAGAGGCTACACCTGCCTCCGCCCCACACCCAGCACCCGGCCTGGCCCGGCCCGGCCGGCCGCGCTGGGAATTTTCTAATAGCAAGCCACTCCCTCACTCCTGCCTTTTGAACAGTGCTTTACGTTTTCTAAAAGAGGGCTGGAAGAATTGAGGCAATTCTAAGAACTTCTCGAACAGGAGAGGGGTCTGTCGGCTCTTGGCGACATCTGCAAGTAATTATGGTCATCAAGCAATTTATTGGCTCAAATTGAGTAACGCAGGTGGAATGTATCTTAACAATCTGATGATGGAGCATGAAGAAATCTACCTAAAACACCATTATTATGAGGTTTGATTTTCATTGTCACTGGGGAAATTCTTCGAAGGCCTTTCTCCCGCGGGTGCTTGTCTTAACCTCACTTTATTTTGGAATTAACGCTTTCCCGTGTTAGGGGCGGAGAAGTGAGCGCCACTTCTCGGACAGGCAGACGATTGTGCCCGAGCCTCACCATCTAGAAGGGAGAGGGGGGCAGTGTGAGACTCCAGAGTCCTGCCGTGTCTGAAGTTTCCTCGGTGAGGTTTTCTGTCACTGGCCACTCTTTCTGGCAAGCCTGAGAACCCTACTTCTCCATTCAGTTTCACAGGTTTAATGCAGACTCTGTAGTGCTTTGAGTGGACAAAAAAGAAAGTTTTGGCTGACTGACAGTACAAATAGGGTGCATGGAAAACGGTTAAAAATACCCTGACTGTAATTTTCTAGAATGGCAGGAAATCTCTATAGTTATTTTACACACATAAGTGAAAGCTTGGGGCTTGTACTACAAGTGATCTCCCCTCCTCCCTCCCTCTGTAAGTCTGCCCCAGATGGGAGGCCAAGGCAGGTGGATCCTTTGAGCTCAAGAGTTCGAGACCAGCCTGAGGAAGAGCAAGACCCCATCTCTACTAAAAATAGAAATAAATTAATTGGCCAACTAAAAATATATATTAAAAAATTAGCTGGGCATGGTGGCTCATGCCTGTCATCCCAGCTACTCGGGAGGCTGAGGCAGGAGGATCGCTTGAGCCCGGGAGTTGGAGGCTGCTGTGAGCGAGGCTGACCCCACGGCACTCACTCTAGCTCGGGCAACACAGTGAGACTGTGTCTCTAAATAAATCTGCCCCAGAGATCTGATCTTACCATGAATGCACTATTTTTACAGGCTCAGGGACTGCTGAGGTTTGCTGAAATGACTATCTTAAGCCTACAGATAAATAAATAATGTAACAGCTCATCAGCAGGATTTGGTGTGTTTTCCCTTACTTATGTAGCTTTCTCTTTTTAGACATGGTCTTTATTTTGTTTAAGAAGAGATATATTATTTTATTTATTTTTTTGGTAATTCATGTATTTCTAAGTCATTAAAATTTTTTTCCCCCTCCTCTTCTGGTAAACAAACGTGGGCCCTGGGCAGTCAGAGAGAAGTGGCAAGATAGCAATTTTCTGTTG
>VSMD01065573.1:0-23121 GCA_008750895.1 Mirza zaza
CCACCTGCCCGACACCCGACAGATGTCACTCCTGTGTGTCCACTCGGGTGCTGACCCGTCCATGCCAGTTTGCTGGTGAGCGCACGTGGTGCTCGTTTCTCCATTCTTGGGACACTTCCCTTAGCAGGATGGGCTCCAGCTCCAGCCAGGAAAACGCAAGAGGTGCCGGATCCCCGCTGTGTCTCAGAGCTGAGTAGTGCTCCGTGGTGTGCACAGACCACGTTTTATTAATCCACGTGTGCATGGACGGGCACCTGGGTTGTTTCCGCAGCTTTGCGATTGTGAATTGTGCTGCTGTAAACGTTCGAGTGCAGGTGTCTTTTTCACAGAGTGACTTTCGATCGTTTGGGTAGATGCCCAGTCGTGGGGTTGCTGGATCAAAGGGTAGACCCACTTGTACCGCAGTGAGATATCACTTATGTCCAGTGAGAACGGCGTTTATCAAAAAAGCCCCCAAACAATAAATGCCGGCGTGGATGCGGAGAGACGGGAACACTCCTGCACTGCTGGTGGGACTGCAAACTGGTGCAACCTCCGAGGAAAGCAACGTGGAGACGCCTCCGCTCATTTTAGCGCTACTTGGAGAAACATGTCGGGATTACGTTAGGAAGCTCTTTGCGCATCTCTGCTTTCGTTCCCGTGCGCTGGGCGGCGTTACTGCACGGTGAATTCCCTTGCGTCACTCACCAGAGTGGCTGTAATAGACCCAGTTCTATTTTTGCGTGTTTGTGGAACGAACGAACGCACGCACGCAGGCATGACATCTCGCTTTCCGGGAAAAACGCCGTAAGTTAAACCAACGGGAGTGCGAAAAGAGACGTCGGCCGGGCAAAACAAGTAAAGGAAGTAGGACTTGCGAAACGTATACTGGACGTACTTCTTACTAGAGTGAGAGGGTTTGCCCTCCAGCCATGGCAAGGGAGCACGCAGCCCCGTGAGCTTCCGGCTCCAGGTTTAGTCCCAGCTCCTGGGCGAACACAGACTCACCGTTTGGCTTTATTTGGTCACTTCAATTTGGGCTTCATTTTCTTTGTTTGTTAAACGAGAGCACTAATCTACAAAGCAACCTGTCCTAATTCAGATATGCCGTAATATTTTCAAACGGTTGAAATGTGAACTCTCTTTTTTTTTTTTTTTTTTTTAAGAAAATGAGTTGCCGGCAGGGCGCGGCGGCTCACGCCTGTCATCCTAGCACTCTGGGAGGCCGAGGTGGGAGGACCGCTCAAGGTCAGGAGTTCAAGACCAGCCTGAGCAAGAGCGAGACCCCCGTCTCTACTAGAAAAATAGAAATAAATTAATTGGCCAACTAAAAATATACAGAAAAAATTAGCCGGGCACGGCAGCGCATACCTGTAGTCCCAGCTATTCGGGAGGAGGCTGACGCAGGAGGATCGCTTGAGCCCTGGAGTTGGAGGTCGCTGTGAGTGAGGCTGACGCCACGGCACTCACTCTAGCCTGGCCGACAGAGTGAGACTCTGTCTCAAAAAAAAAAAAAAAAAAAATAGAAGAAAAGGAGTTGCCAAATGTCCATGGAATGGATCTGATTTATTTATTTAGGAGCATGGAAAATGCTGCTTTCATCGATGCTATAAAAGGTACGTGATCTCTAAGACAGAACGAGGGATTTTTTGTTTGTTTGTTTTTGAGTAGAATGGGAGAAGTTACTCAGAGAACGGTGGAATGTGCTGGGTTCGATAATATTTAGGACATTCTAGAAGATCCACAAAAATGGGCATGCGAAAGTTACTCATTTCCCCCACAAGACAACAGAATGCTTTCAAATCACCACCACATTAATTTGCCTTTCTTTTTTTACACGATCGTTTCTGAAAATTTGTGTCTTTGAATAATTGTACAGTGAGCGATAGTTTCCGCGTACTAGGGACATTGATGACCTCATGAAAATGTATAAATAATACAAAGAAGAGTCCTGATAAATGCATTCTCAAATGTTAAGGGTTCATGTAAGTAAATTTCTACTTAGCAAATAAAATTGGGGTTTGGAATAGTACAAAAATCTTCAGGTCCCCTATCCACAAAAAATAACCCCCAAAAACAAACAAACCATGAGGTGTAGCTCAGTTAACATTTGTTAAAAAAAAAAAAAGAGAGAGAAGAAAAAAATATTAAAAAGTAAAGATATTTTTTTAAAAAAATTAAAATATAAAAAAAAACATGAGGTGTAGCTCAGTTAACATCTGTAAACAAAAGAGAAGAAAAAATATAAAAAAGTAAAGACTTTTTTTTAAAAAAATTAAAATATAAAGAAACATGAGGTGTAGCTCAGTTAACATTTGTAAAAATAAAAGAGAAGAAAAAAATATAAAAAAGTAAAGATTTTTTTTTAAAAAATTAAAATATAAAAAAACATGAGGTGTAGCTCAGTTAACATTTGTAAAAGTAAAAGAGAAGAAAAAAATATAGAAAGTAAAGATTTTTTTAAAAAATTAAAATATAAATAAAAATGAGGTGTAGCTCAGTTAACATTTGTAAAAAAAAAGAGAGAAGAAAAAAATATAAAAAAGTAAAGATATTTTTTTAAAAAATTAAAATATAAAAAACATGAGGTGTAGCTCAGTTAACATTTGTAAAAAGAAAGAGAGAAGAAAAAAATATTAAAAAGTAAAGATTTTTTAAAAAAATTAAAATATAAAAAGAAACATGAGGTGTAGCTCAGTTAACATTTGTAAAAAGAAAGAGAGAAGAAAAAAATATTAAAAAGTAAAGATTTTTTAAAAAAATTAAAATATAAAAAGAAACATGAGGTGTAGCTCAGTTAACATTTGTAAAAAGAAAGAGAGAAGAAAAAAATATTAAAAAGTAAAGATTTTTTAAAAAAATTAAAATATAAAAAGAAACATGAGGTGTAGCTCAGTTAACATTTGTAAAAAGAAAGAGAGAAGAAAAAAATATTAAAAAGTAAAGATTTTTTAAAAAAATTAAAATATAAAAAGAAACATGAGGTGTAGCTCAGTTAACATTTGTAAAAAGAAAGAGAGAAGAAAAAAATATTAAAAAGTAAAGATTTTTTAAAAAAATTAAAATATAAAAAGAAACATGAGGTGTAGCTCAGTTAACATTTGTAAAAAATAGAGAAGAAAAAAATATAAAAAAGTAAAGATTTTTTTTTAAAAAAATTAAAAAATATATATATAAAAAAAACCAAAAACACGAGGAACAGCCTTGAAGATGGTTTTATTCACTTCTGGAAAAAAAAAAAAAAAAAAAAAGGATTATTTTGAGTTACAGGTATGCGTGGCCACGGGAAATCCAGACACACGCAGAACCAGATTTACACATAGGATAAATTATTTTTAAGGGTGTTCTCCACACACCCAAAGCCATCATCCGCCAGCGAGAGAAGCTGCTTTTGCAAACGTGCACGCGTTCCCTGAAAGGATTTATAATCCGGCCAATACGGCTCGTTTTTGCATGCGTTTCAGAAAGGGTAGATAGATTTACGGGGAGGCAATCTGCCTTCCAGGACGACTGCATATTGTGGCATTTCTAGTCCATATGGACCGGAGAGACTTGGATGGCAGGCAGTTGACCTTCAAAAACCATGCAAATGTGAGACCAGGCTCCTACCCTTGCAGCTGGGAGCCTCACTGGCACTTCTTCAGCTCGTTTTGGGAGGCGCTGATTAAAACGCAATTTGACTTCTGAAAAAATCATCGAGACTTTATTTTTCATTTCCCCCACCCCCTGCCCCCCTGCTCCACGGAAAACGGTTTCGTCTTTTGCTCCCTCTGTCCCTTCCACAATTCCCTCTGGGCTAACTAAACCTTTGCTCGTTAGCACGCGGGACTCAAATGCTCATCATCATCAGAGAGAGGGAGAACTTGCTAAAAGCTGGCACCACTGGCTGTGTAACTGCAGACAAGACTTCCACCCTTTTTCATGCATGCCACACGGTCAATTCCTCAGCAATAACTTCTGGAGGAAGTTGGAAAAGGCCTTGAGAGTGGCTTTTCCTTGGAGGTCTCCCTTCCGAAGCTGCTCGTTCTCTAGCCCCGAAACCTTGATCACGCCAGCTCGCGCCAAACTGTGTGTCTGGCAACGTTAATTCCCTGGGTTTACAGTATAACAATCCGCCAAGATGATTGGAACGGAATCACAAGGAGTTATATGTTTGTCCGTCGGCCAAATTTTTCCTTTTTTTTTTTTTTTTTTTCCTTCTTGTTGCATTTAAAAATTCAGTGCAAAATGGTATCACATTTTCCAGAGCCCTGACGAGACTACGCTTGAATACATGCATTTGCCAGAGCGAAAGAAATATGTGTGTGTATATATATATATATATATATATATATATATTTAAAACCCTCAAGATGGAAAGAAACAATTTCAACAGTTTCCCTCTTTGTGATTTAAGGCTCTGAGGCCTCCACAGGCTGCAAGGAGCCATAGGCATCCTGGAGACCATGCCATGCCAAGCCGAAGGCAACGAGCAAAAACCCAATTATAAAAGAGAGATCTGGGCAACATCCTTGCTTGCAAAGAGGCAAGATGGTATTTTCTCTTCCATCCTAGCGTCATCACCCAATGAGACCTCGGTTTTCCCAAAAATCTTGCCTCATACAAACCGACGGCTTATAAGGTTCCGGGTTCTGGGCTGTACGCTCTACAGGATTCGTTGGCTGTTTCGTGCATTTCTGCTTCAAGATTGTGTCTCTAGCCACTTATTTTAACTTACGGCGAACTGTTCACTGATAAATGGATAAATCTTCTTCTATCGCTCAGCTCTTGTCTCGTAATTCAAGCTAACCGTTTTTCAAGTGGAGATTTCCTTCTGTCCAGCTCTAATCAGCTATAAATTTTGGCAAATGCAAGGGTTTTTTTTTTGTTTTGTTTTGTTTTTTTTTTTTTTTTTTGAGATAGAGTCTCACTCCGTTGCCCGGGCTGGAGTGAGTGCCGTGGTGGTGTCAGCCTCACTCACAGCGACCTCCAACTCCTGGGCTCAAGCGATCCTCCTGCCTCGGCCTCCTCCCGAGTAGCTGGGACTACAGGCATGCGCCACCACGCCCGGCTAAATTTTTCTATATATATTAGTTGGCCAATTAATTTCTTCCTATTTATAGTAGAGATGGGGGTCTTGCTCTTGCTCAGGCTGGTCTCGAACTCTTGACCTGGAGCGATCCTCCCGCCTCGGCCTCCCAGAGTGCTGGGATGACAGGCGTGAGCCTCCGTGCCCCGACCAGATGCAAGGTTTAGTGTTTCCGATTGCTTACACGATTAGGGCAATGTTTCCCAGTTTCCTTTCTGGAAAGTGGAAATACCCACTTTCTAACAACAACCCCTAGCATTGGTGAAGGATTTATTACATGCCATGAGACCTTTCCATGCATTTCTGTGGTCACTTAACCTCCATGACAACTTATGAATCAGACATTCTGATTGGCCTCGTTTTACAGGTAAAGAAAACGAGACTTTAAGAAGTTAGGCGACTTCTAGAGGTCCACCTTTGGTCATATTTGGCCTTCATGGATCAGAGCTTGAACCTAAGTAGCTTTTCTCGAGAGCTAGCGGTTTGCTTGTAGAGAAAGAATATGGGCAATGAACTGATGGATATTTATTCTCATTGTGTCTGGACTTACTCACTGGCTATCTTCAACCAAAAAGTGAAGTAGAAAATTGAAAGTCCTCACCAATTATAAGTTGAGCCTAATAGCAGGTAAAATGGTAGCCCCAATTGCCTTCGTTTGTCTAGTACAAATGTGAGGAGCTACAAACAGGATCGATGGAAGTGACCAGTGGTAGCCAAGGCAAATTCTCTCCTGATGTCTCAGGTCCAGGCTGTATATTGTCAGTGTTGCAGACAGATACCGTATTTCCCCGAAAATAAGATGCCCCATAAAACAAGCCCCAGCAGGATGTCTAAGCACGTGTGCAATAGAAGCCCTACCCTGAAAATCAGCCCTAGTGGTGGGCGTGGCTATGAAAATCAGCCCTGGTGATGGGCGTGGCTATGAAAATCAGCCCGAATGATGGGCGTGGCTATGAAAATCAGCCCTGGTGATGGGCGTGGCTATGAAAATCAGCCCTAGTGATGGGCATGGCTATGAAAATCAGCCCGAATGATGGGCGTGGCTATGAAAATCAGCCCTGGTGATGGGCGTGGCTATGAAAATCAGTCCTAGTGATGGGCGTGGCTATGAAAATCAGCCCTGGTGATGGGCGTGGCTATGAAAATCAGCCCGAATGATGGGCGTGGCTATGAAAATCAGCCCTAGTGACGGGCGTGGCTGCGCAGTGCATCTGCACAACCCACGCGTGTGGTCGCGGAGCGGGAAAGAACACGAGCAGCCCTTCTCATCCGCCCCGTGAGAGCTCTAGTGCTCCACAGGAGAGATCGGGGCCGGTGGCTCTAAAGGAAACAGAGTCGCAAGACATTCAGGATGGGATTCGGGGTCTGGAGAGTGAGGATGATGTTCCAGAAGAAGACGACTTCACTCTGTTTGAATCAATGCAGATGGTTGTACCGCACTTAAAAAAAAAAATAACACATGCCCTGAAAATCAGCCCTAGGGTGTCTTCTTGAGGAAAAATAAATATAAGACCCTGTCTTATTTTCTGGGAAACAGGGAAGTTATCTCTGCAGGTGTGCGGAGAGATGCAAACTGTCGGAGGAAGGAATGTCGGTTTGGATGTTTTTGACGTTTGGAGAAGAACAAGGTTTCCTTTGCACCTTGAGCAGTGCCTAGTTTGTCAGTGACTTAGTGATTTCTGTCCGTCCGTGAGGTGTAATATTAATAACCGTGTTAATTATAAGAAGGTCTGAGGAAGCAACAGTTTCTAGCCTTTTCCATTAGCCAATGGTCCATGCTGGGTGGTTCCAAACGACCACATAGCTCTCATGGACTTTCGTTTCTTCCTTTCCTTCTCAGCTAATTGCAGTAAAATATCTTTGCTAAACAAACATGGTGGGCTCAGATATTTTTCCTTTAAAAACAAACATAGGATTGTTAAACATGAAGAACATATGCCCGGGATTTCTTTCTTTCTCTTTTTTTCTTTTATGAGACAGAGTCTCTCACTCTGTCACCCAGGCTAGAGCGAGTGCTGTGGCGTCAGCCTAGCTCACCGCAACCTCCAACTCCTGGGCTCAAGCGATCCTCCTGCCTCAGCCTCCTGAGTAGCTGGGACTACAGGCATGCGCCACCATGCCCGGCTCATTTTTTCTATATATTTTTTTTAGTTGGCCAATTAATTTCTTTCTATTTTTCTAGTAGAGACGGGGTCTCGCTCTTGCTCAGGCTGGTTTCGGACTCCTGACCTCGAGTGATCCTCCCGCCTTGGCCTCCCAGAGTGCTAGGATGACAGGAGTGAGCCACCGCGCCAGGCAGAAGCTTGCCGTGTTTTCTAGAACTCCATAGACTAAAGTTTCACGAAAGCAGAAAGACTCTCTTCTCTGCTGACTCCTCTCTTTCCGCCAAACTAGATTCCTGCAGGCATTTCGTGAAGTCTCACCTCCCAGCTTCTTGGTACAACTGTCTTCCAGGGAGTTCCATTCCCATTGGGAAGAATGAAAACCAGCCCAGTTGTTTAAAAATGAGCAAAGTAACAAGAGCAACCAGTTGGCCGGGCGCGGTGGCTCATGCCTGCAATCATAGCACTCTGGGAGGCCGAGGCGGGAGGATCACTTGAGGTCAGGAGTTCGAGACCAGCCTGAGCAAGAGCGAGACCCCTGTCTCTACTATAAATAGAAAGAAATTCATTGGCCAACTAAAAATATATATACAAAAAGTTAGCCGGGCATGGTGGCGCATGCCTGTAGTCCCAGCTACTCGGGAGGAGGCTGAGGCAGGAGGATTGCTTGAGCCCAGGAGTCTGAGGTTGCTGTGAGCGAGGCTGACGCCACGGCACTCACTCTAGCCCAGGGAACAAAGCGAGACTCTGTCTCAAAAAAAAAAAACAAAAAAAAACCCAAGCAACCAGTCACTCAAATGAATCATAAAATAACCTCTGATCTATACATTCACTCCAGCTCGATAAAAATCAAGAACTGCAATATATGGAAACTTTAAACATCATTTATGAAATTTTACTATCCTGGTGACTCTTCAATGTTCTTTAACATGACAGAATCTAGAGACACCTTTTTTTATAATCGACTTTTTAAAAAAAAAATATTCCTTGATACAACACAGGTATCAGAAGCCAATTTTCCAGGAGAGCAATTCAAAAATAAAGTGGCTATCGTAGGTGTAAAAGAGCTAATAAAATAATTTTGCTTATTTGGACCTTAAGGTAGGATGAGGTTATTCAAAATTGTGAAGTTTTTTGGTAAAAAACCTGTTCTGTGGGCCGGGCTCGGTGGCTCACGCCTGTCATCCTAGCACTCTGGGAGGCCGAGGCGGGAGGATCGCTCGAGGTCAGGAGTTCCAGACCAGCCTGAGCAAGAGCAAGTCCCCGTCTCTACTATAAATAGAAAGAAATTAATTGGCCAACTAATATATATATAGAAAAAATGAGCCGGGCATGGTGGCGCATGCCTGTAGTCCCAGCTACTCGGGAGGAGGCTGAGGCAGGAGGATCGCTTGAGCCCAGGAGTCTGAGGTTGCTGTGAGCGAGGCTGACGCCACGGCACTCGCTCTAGCCCGGGCGACAGAGTGAGACTCTGTCTCAAAAAAGAAATAAAAACCTGTTCTGTGCAGGTGACGCTCGGTGACACGTCCCACTGTCCCTCTGGCCGGAGCAGTCCTAAGTGTTCTAATAACTCAAGAAAACCTCAGGGACAGACGAGGCGGCTATGCCGGAGTCTGGAGATTCTGCATCTGCCTCCCCTAATCAACTCCCCTTCCTGAATATGAGTTGCAATAATGAGTCAATTAACGTCCTCAAATGACAATGAGATGCAAAAGAGATTGGTGGCTGCCGGGTTTCGGGAGCCGTTCCAGCGTCTGGATTTTTTTTTTTAACGAGAGTCGCACACGGAGCTCACAGACTGATTATTTATCTCACCGGAACGGGTGAGATTTTTTCCGGTGAAAAGCAGGGAAAAGGAGACTACTTAGCCTTGTTAGCGACAAAATCTCTGAGCTGTCTGGATCCTGCACTTCTGAGGCTTTCCTTTTTTTATTTTTTTCACGTTTCTTATTTTTATTCCAACATTTAAAATATCCACAGATGGAGTATTATATCCAGCCTTCTCCATGGAAGATGTATTAATCAAAACATACAGGCGTTCCACAATGACAGAATTCCATTATTTGTGACTATATGAATGTTTGCCCTAGAGTTTATCTGGAAAAACATCAGTTAAAAAAAAAAAAAAAACAACTTTTGAGTGTTTCGCTGGATTATATTTTTATAAAAAGCGAACTTCACTTAATTAAGGTGAATTAATTAAATTAATATTTAACACCTAAATATTAATCAGCACTTTTATAAAATTCTAAACTTTCATATACTCAATCCTTTCTCTCTTTTCCCTCAATAGCGAAGCCAGGATGTACTTATTTCCGTTTTTTTTTTTTTCCTTAAGTCTCTGTTTCTAAACACATTATGTAGGACAGATCCATCAAAGCACCCTGACTGGCCAATGAGGTAGGAGTATTCTTCGAAAGAAGTTCTTAGGCGTTTGTAAAGCAAAGTAAAAGGGGATAATCAAATTTTTATAATTTGATTGATAACTTGATAATAAGTTAGTCTTTAGTGGTTGCTCTTCAACATAAGATGCTGAGAGCATTGGAAATGGGTCAGATGTTGCTCATACTTTAAAAACAAAGAGGGAAAAATCCATTAGAAAGCCCTGATTACAAAGTCTGAGTACGGGCATTAATGAAGTCCATTTTAGCATCACAAGGTAAGATAACTTATCCTTCAAAACCCCAAGCTTTGTTCTTGGGGAAAAAAATCTTAGCAAAGACAAAGTCTAGACAGAAAACGACAGTACTCTATCCTGTCTTTTCGGCGTGATTTGTCTCTTCTCGTAACCCAGTTCTTTCTCAATCATTTCACGACGATTAATAATTTAAATATTTTACTGGATATGCTATAGACTGAGGCTTCGCTTTTCATGAACCTCCTGACTCAGGTCAAAAAGCCACATTCCTGATAAAGTTTTCCTCATCAGTATCCTGCAACCGACAGTTTGCTCGCCGTCATCACTGCTCCCATTTTACAGATGATAAAACCGAGGCTCAGAGAAAGGTTCGCCCGGCCGCTGGACGGCAGCGGTTAAACTTTGAAATCAGGCCCATCAATCAGCCTGACCGGATAAAGAATCCAACATCTTTGCCCCGTGCAGCAATGCTCACACACAGCTGTGGCGTGTGAGATCCCCTGCCTGTTTGCGTGGCATTTTAAGAGACTATTTATTAAAATTGCAAATTACAACCAGCAGCCCTCCGCCTTTTGATTTTATTTAAAAGCCCTTCAGGTTTAAAGAATGTTAAATGTTCCAGTGCAATGTACCTCTCTCTCTCTCTCTCTCTCTCTTTCTCTGTTTCTTTTTTAATTTTTATTATTATTTTTTTTTTTTTAGTTTCCTCATTTTAAAAGCCTGGACAGCTTGCTGACCACTTGGCAAACATCAGACCCCCAAAGTAAAATGATAACTCTGGCTGCACGGCCCGTTTTTCCCTGACAGATTGCAACTCGTCTCTGGCCATATTTTAATGTGAAAACCGAACTACTGAAATGCAGTCATATGCTTCCTTCCCGGGCAGTCGAGAAGGGTCTTTCTGAGTTGCACGTGATAAAAATCCATGATGAAATCTGCCATGCCAGAGTGACCAATTTAAAGCTTATTCTTCTGAAAAATTCAACCGAACGGTAGCACTAAACAAGGGTGGACGGAATAGACACAACGTAGCCAATTTCCACGAAAGTCCAGTTATTCCCAAATTAAGTGGGGTGAAAAAAGAAAAAAAAAAGCTATGAACATGTTGTGAGTGACTCTGTTTTCACTAATTATTATTATTATTATTTTTTTTTTGAGACAGAGTCTCACTCTGTTGCCCAGGCTAGAGTGAGTGCTGTGGCGTCAGCCTCGCTCACAGCAGCCTCCAACTCACAGGCTCCAGCGATCCTCCTGCCTCAGCCTCCTCCCGAGTAGCTGGGACTACAGGCATGCGCCACCACGCCCGGCTCATTTTTTCTACATATTTCTAGTTGGCCAACTAATTTCTTTCTATTTTTTTTAGTAGAGACGGGGTCTCGCTCTATGCTCAGGCTGGTGTCGAACTCCTGACCTTGAGCGATCCTCCTGCCTCAGCCTCCTCCCGAGTAGCTGGGAATACAGGCATGCACCACCACGCCCGGCTAATTTTTTCTATATATTTTTAGTTGGCCAATTAATCTCTTTCTATTTTCTAGTAGAAACGGAGTCACGCTCTATGCTCAGGCTGGTCTCGAACTCCTGACCTTGAGCGATCCTCCTGCTTCAGCCTCCCAGAGTGCTGGGATAACAGGCGTGAGCCTCCGCGCCCGGCCTCATTTTATCTTTTTAACTTTGGAATCATGACGTTGGCTTTCTCAAAACCAAAATTCCTAGTGAGATTTTAGTTGCGGGTAGAGAACGGCTCGCCATATGCATGAACTTGAATTTTGGAAAACTCCTGCAGAATCATTCCCAAACAAGAATACACGTGAGTAGTTCTTAGGGGCGGGAAAAAAAAAAAAAAAAAGTGTCCTCTGCCTTTGGGATACGGCATAAAACGACACCACTTCACTGTTACCGGGTCTTGCAAAATGATTCGCTCGCAGAAAAGTAAATCTGCAAAGAGATTCCACAGCAGGTCAGGCCTGCAAACAAGTCACACTTCTGCACTTGCGTTAGCTCCTTTCAAGATCGTGTTTTAAATGACAGAGCAAACAAGCAAAAAGGAACCGGGAAAATATTCCCTTGCATTTCCGTGTCGGTGGCTTGGAGGTGGTGAGTACATAAAACTCTTAACACACACTACTGAATAATCTACACACTCGAATAATTAAAAGCAAGCAATCCCAGTTTACTCGTAAAAAGTTCTTCCAAAAGTCCCCTTCAGGGTACTTGCAGATGTTCTTCTGCTTCCCGTGCAAATGAGCTTCAATAAAATACACTTTATCACCCTCCTTGGTGCATTTAGATTCCTAATGAATGTCAAAAAAAAAAAAAAATTCTCCTTTCCTTCAACCCCATTTAAACAAATTGGAAGCTGAAGTCCTCACCTTTTCCAGAAACAGTCTAATAGTTTCACCTAAGAAAAACTTTTTATAAAATCTTTGATGTCCGGGTTAGGTGCCCGCGGCCCTTCAAATTTGGCTCTAAAGAACGTGACTTTGAGCGAGGTCTTTGTTTTATGAGCTTCTGCGTCAAGATTGGCACTCAGGGGCGGGATCAAGTCGAAAGGCAGCAGTTTGTGATTTTTCTTTTTCTTTTTTTTTTTGACCTAACAACGGGGAAGGGGCGTCTTCCTTCTCAAATGCTGGATTTCTGACGTCCGGATGGCTTTGGGATTTCTCGAGAATGCTCGCGGGACTAAGGAGGAGGGGGTTTGCAGGATCTCAGCGAAATAGTGACCAGTGGTTAAACGTGGACCACCAAGTGGTTAAGAGTTAGTGACCACCACCATCTCCTCTTCATGCTCAAAAAAACAAAAAAAAAGAAAAGAAAAGAAAAAAAGAAAAAAAAAGAAAAAGTCCAATCTGGGACCTTCTGACAATATATTCAGCAGAATCTCACATCCTGCAAACTGGCTTTTTCCCAAATTCTGCCATCTGATCTCCTTCCTGGGGGTGCCTTTGATTCTTTCGTCGGGCAGCTGGTCAGAAGGGAACAGAATCGAGCAGTCTTTTTCGTCGTGGTCAAAAAAGAACGTTTATATTGCAATAAGTTGACCCCATGACTGCCAAGTGTCTTTCACTATTCTTGGAGCATAATCAGTAGCACTTTTTATTAAAAAAAAAAGAAAGAAAGAAAGTATGCTTATTTGGCGCTTAAAACAATTATTATTATTATTATTTTAGAGTCTCAAAATAATATTATTATTATTTTTGAGTCTCACTCAGTCGCCCGGGCTAGAGTGAGTGCCGTGGCGTCAGCCTCGCTCACAGCAACCTCAGACTCCTGGGCTCAAGCGATCCTCCTGCCTCAGCCTCCTCCCGAGTAGCTGGGACTACAGGCGTGCGCCTCCACGCCCGGCTCTTTTTTTTTTTCTATATATATTTTTTAGTTGGCCGATTAATTTCTTTTCTATTTATAGTAGAGACGGGGGTCTCGCTCTTGCTCAGGCTGGTCTCGAACTCCTGACCTGGAGCGATCCTCCCGCCTCGGCCTCCCAAGTGCTAGGATGACGGGCGTGAGCCGCCGCGCCCGGCCGACAATTATTTAATTTACTAATAAAACGTAGGCGCACAAATTCTGGCCATAAGAACTCATCAGAGGAAAAAAACAGATATCCAGCGGAGACTATCGCAACGTTACATTCTTTCTGGAATCTTCCTTTTCTCGGGAAGAAAAGGCCCAAGATGTTTATAACACTTTTCAAAGGACTCTGATACTTGAATTATCAAGCACTGAGGCAATTCAAGCAATAAATACTATTGTATCGGCGAGTTTGTCATTCATGAAACTTTCTTGATTTATAGGGACAAGAGCCTTCTCTCAGGGATTAGGAAGATGAAACATCAGTCGTGGACCAGCAATGAAAACAATATTTCACTCGATCTTTTTACAAGTCACGGGAAGAGTTGTTCATCCACTGAAATGAGAAAAGGAGTTGGAATACATAGTTAAGATCATATGAAGAGGCCGGGCGCGGTGGCTCACGCCTGTCATCCCAGCACTCTGGGAGGCTGAGGCGGGAGGATCGCTCGAGGTCGGGAGTTCGAGACCAGCCTGAGCAAGAGCGAGACCCCCGTCTCTACTAAAAAAAAAAAAAAAATAGAAAGAAATTAATTGGCCAACTAAAAATATATATAGAAAAAATGAGCCGGGCGTGGCGGCCCATGCCTGTATAGTCCCAGCTACTCGGGAGGAGGCCGAGGCAGGAGGATCGCTTGAGGCCAGGGGTCTGAGGTTGCTGTGAGCGAGGCTGACGCCACGGCACTCACTCTAGCCCGGGCGACACAGTGAGACTCTGTCTCAAAAAATAAATAAATAAATAAATAAATAAAAGACTATCTGAAGAGATTACAAGCTACCTCAAATATCAATCTAAATGGACTATTGGAAAATTCCTCAAGGTAAGCTTTTTTTCTCAGTGGCATTATGATTTTTTTTCTGCCACAAGTATAAGTTCTTGCTCATAAAAATGTATTAATCATCGAGGGTTCTTATCTAAAATGGGAAAAATAATTAAATTGTAGCATTGTAACTAAAACCCCGCTATGATTGCTGGCCAGCTAAGTGCTAGACAGCGAGTCTGGGTGGCCAGTCTTTCACTGCTAGTTCAGACTTCATGATGAAACAGGGAGGGAGATGACGCTTTGAGAGCAGGAAAGATTTCCTAACACGTTTGCCGTCCCACCAGCAGCGCCTGAGTGCGAACTGGCGCAACCTCCCTGGAAAGCAACGTGGAGATGCCTCAAAGCGATAGGAGTGGATCTACCGTTGGATCCGGCAATCCCACGGCTGGGCGTCTACCCAAAAGAACAAAAGTCACTCTACGAAAAGGACACCTGCACTCGGATGTTCACAGCAGCACGATTCACAACTGCAAAGCTGTGGACACAACCCAGGCGCCCGTCCATGCACGAGTGGATTAATAAAACGTGGTCTGTGCACACCACGGAGCACTACTCAGCTCTGAGAAACAGCGGGGATCCGGCACCTCTTGCGTTTTCCTGGCTGGAGCTGGAGCCCATCCTGCTAAGGGAAGTGTCCCAAGGATGGAGAAACCAGCACCACGTGCGCTCACCAGCAAACTGGCATGGACGGGTCAGCACCCGAGTGGACACACAGGAGTGACATCTGTCGGGTGTCGGGCAGGTGGGAGGGGAGGAGGGGACGGGTGTGTACAGACACGACGAGGGAGACGTGCACCGTCTGGGGGATGGGCACGCTTGGGGCTCTGACCCAGATGGGAACAAGGGAAATATACATAACCTAGACATTTGAACCCCCATACTATGCTGAAATAAAGATAAAAATAAAATAAAAAAGGTTGCCTAAAATGTCTTTACCTTTTAGATGAACATTATTCATGCTTTTGTATCCAATCTTTCCTCCCATCAATTTAAGTCCATAAAGCATGAAGGGCATCTGCACACCTGTTTCTCCTGTAAGTCTACACTCTAAAAATACCACTTCTGGCTCATGCCTGTCATCCTAGCACTCTGGGAGGCCGAGGCGGGAGGATCGCTCGAGGTCAGGAGTTCGAGACCAGCCTGAGCAAGAGCAAGACCCCCCCGTCTCTACCATAAATAGAAAGAAATTAATTGGCCAACTAAAAATATATAGAAAAAATGAGCCGGGCGTGGCGGCGCACGCCTGTGGTCCCAGCTACTCGGGAGGAGGCTGAGGCAGGAGGATCGCTTGAGCCCAGGAGTTGGAGGTTGCTGTGAGCTAGGCTGACGCCATGGCACTCGCTCTAGCCTAGACAATAAAGCGAGACTCTGTCTCAAAAAGAAGTAAATAAAATAAAATACTTTATGAATGAGGACAGACAACTAAAGGCAAAGCAAAATGGGCTTTCTTTGACCTGTTGAAAGGCAGATGTTATTTAAAATCAGAGTCCGGAGGCCCCTTTGCAAGGCTGTGATGCCATCGTGCGAAATGGAGACATTTTCCAGCTTTGAGACTCATGCGCGCACGTTTTCTATTAAGACATCCGTGGATAGAGAGAGAGTCGGGCAGGCATGTGTGATAACTCAGACTGGCCCCCTTGCAGATGGCCACACGCTGGGCAGTACTGATGCTCTCCGAGCCCTTTGCAAATCTGCACGGCAACCGCTCTGCTCCTGGAGGCCGCGTTTCCACGGCGGCAGATGGCAGAGCGGGTCATGGCTGTCGCTAAGGCGATCTGGCCCCAGCAGCCGAAGTCTGTCGAGGGTCACGCTGACGATGGCTCCGTCGGAATGACTTGATGCGTCACATGTGAGGGTATTCCACAAAATAACGCCCTTCTAGGGGAGGAGGTGGGGTCCGGGCAGTTTCATTCTACCGCAGGATTGCCACAGAGAGACATAAAGTGTCTGTCGTCTGTCGAGACATTATAACTCGGGTATAGAAACAAAGGGACCCTTTCTGAAACCTAAGAAAATTAAAAAACACACTTAACTGATTTTGCCGCTCCCTCCTCCCATCTGAAGAGTTAGGTGGCCCAGGTGGAAACAGTAGCCAGGATACTTTTTTATTTTTTGAGACAGAGTCTCTCTATATTTTTAGTTGGCCAATTAATTTTATTTCTATTTTTTTTAATAGAGACGGGGTCTCGCTCTTGCTCAGGCTGGTCTCAAACTCCTGACCTCAAGCGATCCTCCCGCCTCGGCCTCCCAGAGTGCTGGGATGACAGGCGTGAGCCACCGCGCCCGGCCTAATTTTAAAATGTTTACTTGTTCTTGTCGATCGCCGTGCTGAGTTGCTGACGATGGAACAGTAAGTCAGCCTGTCGTGATCCCTGCCCTCCCCAAGAAGACACCAGTAGATGACATAGGTGATCAAAGAGACTAAGGTAATGGAATGTGGTGGGTTTAACAGTTATGGTGACGATGTTAGTTAATGCTCACTGAACACTTCTGTGTGCAGACAAGGTACTTGTGTTATCTAATCTACACTCCCGACAACTCAACAACAGAGAAAGTACAGAGTACTCTTGTAGAAGTCAGTAAGAGAGGCTCACGCCTGTCATCCTAGCACTCCGAGAGGCCGAGGCTGGAGGATCGCTCAAGGTCAGGAGTTCGAGACCAGCCTGAGCAAGAGCGAGACCCTGTCTCTACTTAAAAAAAAAAAAAAAAAAAATAGAAAGAAATGACCTGGACAACTAAAAATATACAGCGAAAATCAGCCAGGCACGGTGGCGCGTGCCTGTAGTCCCAGCTACTCTCGGGAGGAGGCTGAGGCAGGAGGATCGCTTGAGCCCAGGAGTTGGAGGTTGCTGTGAGCGAGGCTGACGCCACGGCACTCTAGTCCGGATGACAGAGCAAGACTCTGTCTCCAAACAAACAAACAAAAAAGTCAGTAAGAGGCTAAGACTTAGTCTCTAAGTAAAAAAGACTTTGGGAGTCGGTGAAAGATTCCCTGATAAACTCATTTCTAAATTGAGAGCTAAAAATTTGACTTAGGGTTAGGCAGGCGGGAAGGATGGAGGGAAAGATGCGGATGTCTGTTTGAGTGAGGGCTAGAAAAAGGAAAGTATTTTTAACAAAAGGTAAAGGCTGATCTATCTATTTATATATATATATATATATATATATATTTAGTGGATTTTAGGCTTTTTCCTTCTAAAGCTTAATTCTTTTTTTTTGTTTTGTTCTGTTTTGTTTTACATGATCAGGAAAGTCTGCCTGCTACGCTATATTCTACTGCACGCATCGATTTGTTACTTTTTTCCAACAATATATTGCAATATAAGCAACAATTTGCTACTTTTTTCCAACAATATATTCCAACAATATATTGTTACTTTTTTCCAACAATATATTGCAATATAAGCAACAATTTGTTACTTTTTTCCAACAATATATTCCAACAATATATTGTTACTTTTTTCCAACAATATATTGCAATATAAGCAACAATTTGCTACTTTTTTCCAACAATATATTGTTACTTTTTTCCAACAATATATTGCAATATAAGCAACAATTTGTTACTTTTTTCAACAATATATTCCAACAATATAGTGTTACTTTTTTCCAACAATATATCGCAACAATAATACATTCCGCCCTATCACTGATCATCCTTCTATAATACATAACCACGTTAAATGATTGAATAGTATTTCATTATATTGAGTGCCCTGTCTAGACTTAATTTATTTATCTAATTTCCTCTTACTATATAATCTATTTCAATTTTTTTTCTATATTAGTGATGGCATCATAAAGGCTCATCCCCTTGCTGCTATATTTTTTGTGTGCATCCACGTTTTGCACTCGCCAAAGCTTAATTGTTTGGAAAACAATCTCGAAGGCTAAACAACTGGACCGGATCCACCGTCCTCATTTTAGAGACAGGAGCACCGGTTCCCAGTTCCAGGAAAACAGGTCCCAATGCCACGCAGAGTGTCACTGGCAAGACTTAGGTTCCCAGGCCAGGGTCTCTCTCCGACACCCTGTGGATTGCTAAGCGGCCTCAAACTCAGCCAGCAGTAAAGGAGCACAGACAGATACCACGTTTTACGATTCCCTAACTCCACGTTCCGGATTGTGCTCTTCTCTTGATTTTTTTATTTTTTTATTAATTTTATTACTTATTATTTATTTTTTATTGATTCTATTATTTATTTATAACTTTTGGTAGAATGATAATCATCATCATCGTCATAATAAAAAGCCAAGCCAGGCGCAGTGGCTCACACCTGTCATCCTAGCACTTACTTAATTTTTCTATTTTTATTTTATACGAAAAAAACAAAACACAAATTATGGAATATGATAGTACCTATCTGTTTTGTTTTGTTTTGTTTGAGACAGAGTCTTACTCTGATTGCCCGGGCTAGAGTGAGTGCCGTGGCGTCAGCCTCCCTCACAGCAACCTCCAACTCCTGGGCTCAAGCCATCCTCCTGCCTCAGCCTCCTCCCGAGTAGCTGGGACTATACAGGCACGCGCCACCACGCCCGGCTGATTTTTTTCTATATATATATATTAGTTGGCCAATTAATTTCTTTCTATTTTTAGTAGAGACGGGGGGTCTCGCTCTTGCTCAGGCTGGTCTCGAACTCCTGACCTCGAGCGATCCTCCCGCCTCGGCCTCCCGGAGTGCTGGGATGACAGGTGTGAGCCACTGCGCCTGGCTTGGCTTTTTATTATTATTATGATGATGATGATGATTCTACCAAAAAGTTACGGTAAAATGGAAATCCCCTGATTCTTCATTTCGAAGAGCTTGTTCTGGGGAAAAAAATCGGTCGTAGAAATTTCAAGTCATTCAACGATGATCTGTTACGTTGCTTTTCATTGTGCCCGGACACAGTGAATGCAGATCTGTATAAATATTGATCGTTGGGAAGGGAGCGAGGACTTTTGTGGAGCAATTAAAAAGTGAGACAGTGCTTTATTGTGAGTTCCCTGCCGGGTTGCGGATATAGGGCCTGGCTCGGGCGTTTTTTGTGTTGATGCATTTTAAATTGCTTTCTTTTACAACTCCACGCTAGAGGAAATGCCCCACCTCCCAGCCAAACTGGGGCAGGGCATTCCAACCCAGGGAAGTAAAACTGAGAAATCTCAAAAAGGCACCATGTCCCTTGAACTTGGCTACTGCTAATCATGCAGAAAGAAATTCCACCACGAGCTCCTCTCACATACCATACTTACAAAAATAAAAAAATAAAAAAGGTAACCTTTTAAAGAGAGCATGAACAAATGTCATTTTCTTTTCTTTTCTTTTTTTTTTTTTTTTTGAGACAGAGTCTCACTCTGTCACCCGGGTTGGAGTGCCGTGGTGTCAGCCTCGCTCACAGCAACCTCCAACTCCTGGGCTCAAGCCATCCTCCTGCCTCGGCCTCCTCCCGAGCAGCTGGGACTACAGGCATGCGCCACCATGCCCGGCTAATTTTTTTCCTACATATTTTTTTTTAGTTGTCCAGCTAATTTCTTTCTATTTTTTTTTTTCAGTAGAGACGGGGTCTCGCTCTTGCTCAGGCTGGTCTCCGAACTCCTGAGCTCAAACGATCCTCCCGCCTCGGCCTCCCAGAGTGCTGGGATGACAGGCGTGAGCCACCGCGCCCGGCCGATAAACGGTCATTTTCAAACCCCGCCGAAGCTGCTTCCGCTTTTGAGCCCCTGCCCCTAATTTTAGTAGCATCGTTGTTAACAGCTGGTGGAAATAACTGCTGAGGCTTGCAGGTATGAAATGCCGTAGAAACCTGCTCCATGTCTCTTGATGACAGAATATCAGACTCTTCCAATAAATGAGTATCGGGTTTTTCTTTTCTTTTTTTTTTTTTTTTTTTTTTTTTTGATTCACCTGCTTAGGAAAAAAATTAAAAAAACCAACAACAGCAACAAAAAAGCCATGATCGTATGCCAAAAATATGAGCAGTGGTTCTCACTCTTCCTTTTGCCATTCCCTCTTAAGTCAGTGATAAAATATACATGGGGCACATTATTTCTGTCTGCCAGTTATGCTCGGGGAAGTATAACATTCTCCTTTAACTTAACATTTAGGAAGCAATTTGCTCTAGAAATGGGGGTGCTGTGATGGGTGTACAGACGGTAAACTGTGCTAAATGCTTGGAAATGCAAACAATTTAGGAGCTGACAGGTTCAATTCTCAAGTAGAGGAGGTGCGCTGCGATGTTTTGGCACTGCTCAAAGATTCAATCATTCCGCCGCCCTGTTTTTGGGAAATGGGCTAATAGTTTATTGCTACAGCCTTTGAACTTGTAGGGCCAGCGAAGCCCTGACTTCCACAGCCCCGATGCCGGTGGGTGTGATTGCCTTTGATGCGTGCCGACAACCTGGGCTTTCCTATTTTGATCGGTCTGCAATGTTTTAACAAGAGATTATTATGGGCCGGGCGCGGTGGCTCACGCCTGTCATCCCAGCACTCTGGGAGGCCGAGGCGGGAGGATCGCTCAAGGTCAGGAGTTCAAGACCAGCCTGAGCAAGAGTGAGGCCCCCGTCTCTACTAAAAATAGAAATAAAGTAATTGGCCAACTAATATATATAGAAAAAATGAGCCGGGCGTGGTGGCGCATGCCTGTAGTCCCAGCTACTCGGGAGGAGGCTGAGGCAGGAGGATGGCTTGAGCCCAGGAGTTGGAGGTTGCTGTGAGTGAGGCTGACGCCACGGCACTCACTCTAGCCCGGGCAATCAGAGTGAGACTCTGTCTCAAAACAACAGCAACAACAAAAAACCAACAAATTACGGATGCGGAGAGAGAGGAACACTCCTACACCGCTGGTGGGACTGCAAACTAGTTCAACCTCTGTGGAAAGCAATACGGAGATACCTTAAAGCTATACAAGTGGATCTACCATTTGATCCAGCAATCCCACGACTGGGCATCTACCCAAAAGAACAAAGGACAATCTACAAAAAAAGACACCTGCACTCGGATGTTCACAGCAGCACAATTCACAATTGCAAAGCTGTGGACACAACCCAGGTGCCCATCCATGCACGAGTGGATTAATAAAACGTGGTCTGTGCACACCACGGAGCACTACTCAGCTCTGAGAAACAGCGGGGATCCGGCACCTCTTGTGTTTTCCTGGCTGGAGCTGGAGCCCATCCTGCTAAGGGAAGCTTATATTTTTAAAGAAAGGACAACCAAAGGTCTGGTTTGGTACCGGGAATGAAAACACAAGTTAAGCAATGCACACAGGCTATATTTTTTTCCTAGTTATGAAAGAAAGAAATCCATGGCACGGAGAAAGGCATGGGTCTAGCTCACGAGGTTCATGACTTCAACTTACTGAGGGACAATAAATAATTTTTACTGGGCGATCCCTTTGGACATATAAACTGAGCATATATTTTTAAATATTTATGTTAAACTTGGAGTGTTCGACACAATTGAAATTTGAAGTTTATTACATGGCTTTCTGGTCACGGTGAGGGTTTTTAAATTTCTGTTCTGGTTTGTGTGCATGTTGTACTCTTAGTTTTCTTTCTGGAGGGATGGGCTAGCCAAGAAAGGGGCGGGGAAAAATAGGATGAGATAATGCACGAAAATTTTCTATGCAAATACAAGGTATAGCCTTGGTGGTTGTTTCTGACAAATGGTGAGTTTTGTGGATACATACCGTGTTTCCCCGAAAATAAGCCCTCCCCATAAATCAGGCCTCAGCAGGATGTCTAAGCATGTGCGCAATAGAAGCCCTTCCCGGAAAATCAGCCCTAGTGATGGGCGTGGCTATGAAAATCAGCCCTAGTGATGGGCGTGGTTATGAAAATCAGCCCTAGTGATGGGCGTGGCTATGGAAATCAGCCCTAGTGATGGGCGTGGCTATGAAAATCAGCCTTAGAGTTGGGCGTGGCTATGAAAATCAGCCCTAGTGATGGGCGTGGCTATGAAAATCAGCCCTAGTGATGGGCGTGGCTATGAAAATCAGCCCTAGTGATGGGCGTGGCTATGAAAATCAGCCCTAGTGATGGGCGTGGCTGCGCAGCACATCTGCACAACCCATGCGTGTCGTCGCGGAGCGGGAAAGAACACGAGCAGCCCTTCTCATCCGCCCCGTGAGAGCTCTAGTGCTCGACAGGAGAGATCGGGGCCGGTGGCTCTAAAGGAAACAGAGTCGCAAGACGCTCAGGATGGGATTCGGGGTCTGGAGAGTGAGGATGATGTTCCCGAAGAAGACGACTTCACTCTATTTGAATACATATAGATGGCTGCACTGTACTTAAAAAAAAAAATAACACATCCCCTGAAAATCAGCCCTAGGGTGTCTTCTGGAGTAAAAATAAATAGAAGACCCTGTCTTGTTTTCGGGGAAACATGGTAATAACCGTGTCCATATTCTTTTTCTTGCCATTCTGATACCCGTATGTGTCAGGTATGTGCTGTTTATCGATACAATCTTTCTCAATCAGACAATGGAGGTGAATAAAAATGTACAAGTTGCTACAATGCTGGAAACCGACTCTGGCAGACCATGCCTTGTTTGGCCTACTTTGGGTTGGTCTTCATTTGGGGATATTATTCTGGGCCAGGACACAGGCAAAAACATGAACACTGGCACTGAGAACTTGTTGGCTTGCACTATGCTAGAATTTATGAGGTCTCTTCCTAGAATGAAGACTCCAGTAGCAATTTAAACCAAATTAATCACACTGGCCATGTTGGTTCAGTTCAACTTTCGGATATCTAAATTGGGTTAGGGTGATGCATTTACCAGCGATTAAAATAAATACAAGAATATTTATTGTTCTCTCGCTGACAGGCAAAACTAGTACGTACCACAGAATGTAACTGTTGAGTTATTCAGAGTTTTTGTCCATCCCTAAATATTTTAAATACGCCTTATAACGATGATGTTAGAATCTATTTAAAGATATATTTGTAACAGAAAGAGTTCGTA
>VSMD01065575.1:0-47912 GCA_008750895.1 Mirza zaza
GAGATTTCAACACCCCACTGACGGCACAAGACAGATCCTCCAAACAGAAAACTAATAAAGAAATAATGGACTTAAACAAAACTCTAGAACAATTGGGTCTGACTAACATTTACAGAACATTCTACCCAAAATCCACTGAATATACGTTCTTCTCATCAGCTGATGGGACATTCTCTAAGATTGACCATATCCTAGGACACAAAGTAAGCCTCAAGAAATTTTAAAAAATAGAAATCATACCATGTATCTTCTCAGATCACAATGGAATAAAAGTAGAAATCAACCGTAACAGAAACTCACATTTCTACACAAAAACATGGAAATTAAACAAGCTCCTACTAAATGATTACTTCATAAATGAAGAAATCAAGATGGAAATAAAAAAATTCTATGAAGAAAATGACAATGGAGAGACAAGTTATCAAATCCTCTGGGACACAGCTAAAGCAGTTCTGAGAGGAAAGTTTATCTCCATAAATGCCTATAAGGAAAAGTCAAAAAGATCACAAATAGACAATCTAATGAAAGACTCAAAGAGCTGGAGAAAGAAGAACAGACCAACCTCAAACACAGTAGAAGAAGTGAAATTAACAAGATCATATCAGAGCTAAACGAAATTGAAAACAGGGAAGCTATTCAGGAGATTAATAAAACAAAAAGTTGGTTCTTTGAAAAAATTAACAAAATTGACACACCACTGGCTAAGCTAACGAAAAGCAGAAAAGAGAAATCTCTAATAAGCTCCATCAGGAACAAAAAAGGAGATATCACAACTGATCCCAAAGAGTAAGATATTTAATTAAAATAGAAAAAGGGCTCAAAGGCCTTGACTATGAGAACATACTCTAGATTAAATTATCCTTCGAGATTAATGGAAAAGATAAGGATGCCTCATGCGATGGGCAGAAACAGTTGAGGGCTTTGAGTGGGATCGCTGATCCGAGAAAAAGATGATCTTCATGCTCCATCAGCACAAACTGTCAACCTTTGAAACACAGTCATGCCTCCCTCAAGGGAACCAATCATCACACTGTCATTGGATTAATATAGAAATTTTACTGCTGATATACACCAGGGAAGATGGAAATCTGAAGCAGAAAATGAAGACATGTGTGACATCATTATACAAACTAATTTCTCCTGAGTTCCAACCATGGGGAGAAGTAGGTCTCTGTGGTTTATATAAATATCCTGAGTCAGATTGGGTGCTTGAAGGATATTTTTTTGTGTGTGAAAATGTTGGCTTCTCTGTCAATAAGACTTAGAAGACTAAGAAGAGCTTTATAAATAATAGGCCATCAGAATTAAAAAGTGAAAGTTAAAAGAATACTGTGATTTCCTACTCCTGGCCAACAGATCTTTTAAATACCTCAATATATGGTATGGTGCTTGGTTTTTTATTGGTTTTTTTTTTTTTTTGTGTGTGTGTGTGTGTGTGTACTTACATATGTATATTTACATATATAAGTGTATATGTATATTTATATAGTTATGTATATAGATATAAATCTTTAACATAGTACAAATTAAGGGGAAATTATATCAAAATATCATGGGAAATTATCATTGAAGCATGACTTTACTTGAATCATAGAAAAAAGAGAAGATTTCACATCTGGATTGTTTTTTAAGTTGCAACCATCAAAAACTCTTATAGATAAGTCTTTTGTCTTTGTAAAGTAACATGATCTCTTAAGAAGTTGAAAATTAACCTTACCAAAGTCACATAGATAAGTTTTAACTTACTTTTCTTTTTATCAAGCAGACTTACTTGGTAATCACTTCATTCTTTCATTCCCTACTTCCTCCTTTTTAAAATTATTTCACTCTCTTCTTGAGTCATGAACTTGCTGTTCATAAGCTCTGAAGGTTATCTGTCTGTTTTTCTATCTATTCATCTATCTGTGTTGATCAAATCTAAGAGTCAGAAACCAGTTCCCATCTCTATCACCAGTCATAAAATCATAAACAAAATACATTATCATTCTGAAACCCATTTTTCAAATATTTAAAATGCAAAATAATACTTTCACTGTTTATGCAAAAGCATACCAAAACTCACAATAAAACAGCATATACTAAATTAAAATATTTATATATTAATCAAAGTTGTAGAAATAAATATACTAAGGTTTTTTTTTTTTTTTTTTTTTTTTTTGTGACAGAGTTTCATTCTGTTGCCCAGGCTAAAGTGTAACAGCATGATCATAGCTCACTACAACCTCAAACTCCTAGGTTTAAGTGATCCTCCTCGCTCAGCCTCCCAAGTAACTGGGACTACAGGTGTGTGCCATAATGCACAGTTAATGGTTTTTTTTTTTTTTTAATTTTTTGTAGAAACAGGGTCTTACTATGTTGCCCAGACTGGTCTTGAACTCCTGGCCTCAAGCAATCCTCCCAGCTAGGCCACTCAAAGTACTGAGATTACAGATGTGAGGCCATCATGCCTGGACAGTATTCTAAGTTTTACGGCACTTTATTTATATATATTTTTATATATTTAATAATCTTTCCCATCATGCCTTTCATTTCATATAAAATTCTCAATAACAGGACCCCTTTATTTATAAATTGACCAATTTTTCCCTAGAATTTTTCTCTGCATTCTGCTTTTTCTCCCTTTGCTATTTGAACTTTTCATATACATTTTATATTACCCTAGTTAGGATAAACTAACTGTGATTTTGCTATTCTTGTCTATTTAACAAAAGTAGAGCAAATTAATGTTAATTAAATTCTCATCCGATTCTGCGGGACAGAGGGTCTTTTAAAAGAAAGTATTATGGTTGGCCTACATATTTCAAATTGTAAAATTTATTAAAGTTTATAGATGAATCAAAACACTTTTCTTTTCTTTCTTTTTCTTTAACCCCCATTACCCACAGCATACGTGCCACTTTTACGACAGGGCCTTTTTGCAAGTCAAAGTGCATTCAGTTAAAGTCACCCATGTCATGCCCCTCTGCATGCCTGGTGCTATGCTTTGTGTTCCATTCTCATTATTTTTAACAAGAAGTCAAAACAGTATTTGTCCATGGGGCCATAAAAAATGCCCCAGTACTTTAGGTACATCATATAGTTACTCTAGGCTTATCACACATTCTAAAGTAGAAAGAAATTTTAGAGTATTTCTATTTCTAAGACTCACCTAAGAACCTCTAGTGAGCCTGTATTTTTGTCACTTGTTGGCAATCTTTCAAAGAATGTCAAATGAAAATACATTTTAACAAAGCTAAAATTATGCCAGTGAGTTTATTCGTTTTATTTGAATTTCTTCAGCAGCTTTCAAGACAAATCAGAAATTTCTTGTGAGTTCATTAAGCTGCCCTAAGGGAGACATGAAGAAACTATTCCTTGGATAAATCATGGTGTTTTAAAACAACACATTTGTCAGGAAGGTGGAGGGAAGAGGCCCTATTGCTAATAGGGCTGATTTAAATTTGGTAAGGTCCTATTTTGATTTTACCTATTAATTTTTATTTTCCAAATAAACTCTATTTCTTTGTTTAGATTTTGCTATCCAATATGGTAGCCACTAACCACATGTGGCTTTTAAATTTAAACTTAATTAATTAAAAATTCATTTCTTTAGTAGCACTAGCCAAGTTTCAAGTACTCAATAGCCACGTGTGGCTGTGGCTACTGTATTGGATAGGACAGACTACAGAACTTCTGTCTTTACAGAAAATGCTATTAGACAGTGTTACTTTAGAGAAAGTATCCATTCTTCTACACAATTTACTATTTAAGCCTCACATTTTTATAGAGTCAAATGTTTTAAAACATCTCCAAAAATCTTCTATGCAGGTATATCTCCTCTATGCTATACTTAGTGCTTATTCTTCCCAATTCTACCCCTGTGATATTTATACCAACATCCTCATATTATGATTTAAAAAATTAAAAGTCAGAAAGATTAAGCTGGAGGTAATATGTATAGTAAGAGGTAAGCACAAAACTGTGATCCATATCTTTCTGACTCCTGCCTATGTTTTCCATTTCCTCAGATAAGGAGATGTCATTGCAAATACCTCACCTCTAAATGCTCATTTATAAATAATCTAACTATTCTCTTTTTGTCTTTACTTCATATACTCAAACACATCTGTATTTCACTTGAATTTAAACAAGAGATCTATAGCCTTTGACATTTGAATGACATTATAAACAAATATGTATTTATAATAGCTTGGCCACAATTGAGTGCTTTTCTCATATTATATGCTGTCCAGGCCAAAATCTTCAGATGATATATATCAGAATACCTTGTTTATGTGTTTTTTGTATAACTTTTTTTCCTTTTATTTCATCATATTATGGAGGTACAAATACTGTTAGGGTTACAAATATTGCCCCTGTCCCCCTCCCTCCCCCCGATGTGTCCAATCCCCCGGTGGTGTGCATCACACACGTTATGAAAGCATACACCCCTTTCCTCCTTCCCCCTACCACCTGCCCACCACCCGATAAAAAAGTTTTTGTCTTTTTTTTTTTTTTGACATTTTGGTTACATTGTATATCTTTGGCTCTCCCTAGGAAGGGTTAGAGTTATGCCCTTCCCCTCCAAAGTGCTCGCCACATCCCTAAGATTGGGTGTCCCCCCCCGAATCCCTGGTGAGCATTGCCACCATTTGAAAACCATAGTTTTAATCAGTCAGTACCAATTTGATGGCAAGTAGATGTGGGGCCCATTTTCCATGTCTTGTGTCACCTCTGCAAATTAGTGCAACCTTTGTGGAAAAGAATTTGGAGATACCTCAAACAGCTAGAAATAGAAATAACAGAAATACCATTCGACCCTGCAATAGCATTGTTGGGCATCTACCCAAAAGAGCATAAGACATTCTATTATAAAGACATCTGTTTTTTGTATACTTTAAACATTAGTCATTATGTGGATTATAGTCTGACAGTAAATAATCAGAAAATATTTACAAAAGTTTGAAAATTACCTAGCCATATCTATCTGTTATCTTCACATTTGTTCTTTTATATATTTTCCAAAATCACTCAAGTGCATTGTACTATTTCACATACCCAAATCTGAATTTTCCATTACTCTATATAACATATAGATAACTTAAAGGAATCATTCATTCACTTGATAAAAGTGGTCCCTCTGCACATATTTCAAAGAATACCAAATATTATAACTATTCTTCCCTCTGGCTTCCCCATCTCAAGAGTCAAATCAAGCCAGAATAACTTTTCTTCAAATTAAATGATTCTTTATGGTTAAATGGCTTACTTACCCTTTACAGCAAATGAATACTCTGTTTTCAAAGAATCGGTACAAAATGAAAATATTTAACCTTAAGAGCACATTGACTAAAATTTAATCTCACTTTGATAATTCAGAATATGCGTAAAGATCTTGCCTTTATGTCAAATCATCATGAAAAAATATTTATCATTTATTTGGATATGTTCAAAAATGCTAGTCATAAATAGTTCTAGTCATCCCTCAAATACATTTATTTGGCATCTTTTCAAGCAGCAAGGTAAAGCTTTCTACGTAAGATAATCACTAAAAAATTTGAGAGTCAGGTTCGTGGATTCATTCTTAACATTTAGGTCAAGTCTGTGGCAGAGTCATAGCTAGACAGATTAAAAGATATATTTGTCAAGCTACTGATGTGTAAGTAGGAAGGCTGAGTTCCTTGTTTGACCTCTATAATAGATTAAGGGAAATACAACTGTTTGAAAATAAATACACATTCAAGGAAGGTTCATAAACCCCATGTAATTACAAAAATTGTACTGATGAATTTACTCCACTATGCTTTTCTTAAACTTTGTAAAATTGGCCTAATGGTTTACTCAAAATTTGAAGTACACTAAGATATTTTTTCCCTTTAAAAATATGAAATGATGTTGTTCACAGTATCTTAAAAACGCACCTTAATTAGATGGTAGTTTTGAACTCCGTTTATTCCTGTGTCAGGATCAATGGCCGCTGGGAGAGAATATCGAGAGTTTATAGCCGAGTTCTCTGGAATTGAAATGTTGATAACCGTTGTCGGGAATAATGGTGCATTATCATTTATGTCTTCTATCAGAAAACGTATCTTAATCAGTCTAAATATTTCATCTGGCAAAATGGCAACCTCCACTTCATAAAAGCATTGGCCATCCATCAAGATACCGGCACACAATTTTTCACGATCAATGCGAGCTCCAGTAGTGAAGATCTCACCAGTATCCTCTTCAATTCGAATCAGTGGCACTTCTCCAGTCTTGTACACTAGCTTAAACTTCATGGGCGATGTTAAGGACTTGTCTGGAACCAGCGACAAATTTAGGTCTTTCCATAAGTCCCCTATCAGGACGTTTTCTGGCATTTCTTCTCGGATGGTGTAGTTCTTCTCCTGGGCGCCAGACTGAAACACGACGCATGCTAACAGGACCGCAAATATATACGTCCCGGACAACAAGTCCATAACAGTTATGATTATGTTGGTTATCTGTGTCACCCCACAGAAAACTGTCAAAGAGAAAATAAGAAAAAAGAAAAGAAGAAAGAAGAGAGAAGAAGAAGAAGAAATTATTAAGAAGCCAACCGTAAACATGCGTGTTAACTAAATATTAAGTTTTAACTTAAAATCATTAAGTGAACTATAGCATAATTGGCACTGTTAAATAAATTAATAACAAATTTGTTTTGAATCAAATATTATGCATTTCTACATTAATATGAAAGAAAATAATATACCAACAGTAATTAAAAGAGACAGTATTTATAAAAGTGTCCAGCATTGATAAAATATATAAAAGATAATATTTAATATATCAAGATAGTTAAAGGTAACACAAGTAATTAAAACTATTTAATTCACAAAGGATCTGAGTAGACATTTCTCTAAAGAAGATATACAAATGGCCAATAAGCACATGAAAAGATGTTCAACATCATTAGTTATCAGGGAAATGAAAATCAAAATAGCACGAGTATTATAATATTGCATGAGTTATAATATTGTGTTATATCCTGGACATTTGCTAAAAGAATAGATTTTAGGTATTCTTACTACACACACACACACACACACACACAGACTTATACACACACACATACATACACACACATAACTACGGCTAATTGAGAGAATGGATATGTTAATTTGCTTGTAGTAATCACTTCACTATGTATATTTATATCAAAATATCATGTTGTATACCTTAAATATAAGCAATAAAAAAGACTCATGTATAAGAAAGAAAAAGTAATAAAAAATAAATAAAACTATTTAATTCAATAGTTAAGGAAAAGTAAAGGGATATTTGTTACCAACTGCAAATATAATCATTATTCTTTGTTATGAATTTCAAATGTGATTATTCTATTGACAATGAATATTTTATACAATCTTCTATATCTTCAGTTCTGGGCATTAAAGTGTAAAAAATAATGTGGACAAAAGAGGAGACAAATAATCATGACAAATAAGGGACTCAGAAAGTTTGATTTGAAGAAGAAAAAAGTCTTTTGGGAGAGGAAAGGGGTGGATGTGACAAATGCCTAAATGTGAGAAGAACTATCATGTGGAAAGGGGATTAGAGTTTTCTTTCTTTGGATGAGAAAAGCAAGAATAGTTATAAATTATAGGGAGACAACTCTCAGATCAACATAAACAACTGCTTATTTAATCATTCTGGAAAATAAAAATGTTTTCAGGAGATAGTGAGTTTCATATATTTGGAGATACTGATATAGCAGCTGGACCACCAGTTGAGATTTACATATTTGGTTTACATATAGTTTGGTAAATTATGTCCAAATATTCAATGGAAGAGTTGGACCAGAAGACATCCTAACCCGGAGAATTTGTTTATAGATTGCAGAAGATAGCCCATATGAAAATGGGTTTTCACTTTTATAAGCTGATATAGGAATTACCTAACTCTAAAGAACAACTAAATTAGAGTTTAAAAATAAGAAAGGAATTTGAAACCACTTTACCACGTTAAAAAAATTAGTCAAAAAACAATCTCCCTGGCTACCTTCCAGGCCCTTTTGTATTATTTTTCACTCACTGAAATCTTACAAAGTACTTCAGTTCTCTAGTTCTGATAAAATTTAATAAGAAATTGTGATTTCCTTATATTCTGCAAAAGTTTTTCTTCAGTTTCCTTTCTTATTTCTCAATTTAATTTGTTTGATATAGTCTCACTTTGCTACATTAAATATATTTTAATCTCTAAATCAATCTAGTATCTAGTATCAAAACATTCTAATGTGCTTCTAGATATTATTTGTAGGTAATATGAAACAAAATGAAATTTGTATCACACTGCACTAAACTCTATTAGGTGTTATATATGTTATAATTAAATAAAGGTTAATGCAGCTATCAAGGCATTTGGCAGTTTTAAAAGATCAGAGGGCAGATGGTTATTTAAAATTCCATTACAGAAAAGTATTAATGCATGCAGGTATCTAATTAAGGAAATTCTCAATATTTATTGGTAATCAATAACATTAACAAAGTTTTAGTAATGGTTCTAAAACCAAAAGGGCTTACGAAATATAAATAACTTGCTGGATATTGTGCTCTGATTATTCCAGACAACGTATTATATGAAATAATTGTCCCACTGCATAGCTGCATGTCTGAATTTTTAAAAATATGCATATGCAAATATTAGAAGATGTAAAATGGGGAAAATGATATCTTCCAATTTGCAATCAGTAATAAAACAAATGCATTTATTACAACAATCGAGATGATTTAGGTTATGAATACAACCAATAGGTGAACTGGATAAACTAAACATCTCATTTTATAAGTTCTGATCACAAAATAAAAATATATATTATGAGTCCAACCACCTTCCTGTGTTGAGTAGTTGCAGCAATTTGTAAAATATATTAAGTATAACAATGAGTAATTCTGAAGACAAAATATAGAAAAATTACTATATTATTTTAGTAAAGAATATAAAAAGATTATTGTATGTGGTATTATATTTTTAACATCATTTGCTCAATGATAATCATGAAGATTACATAATATGGAAACCTGCTCAAGATTCAAGATTAGGTCTCATGAATTATTGGCCTTATGCTCTGTTTTGAATGTGAGATTAAAAATACCCTTTGACACTATGGGCTAATATGCACATATATATGCATGTCCAATACATTGTAATCTAGGACATCTAAGAAAATTTGAGTGTCTGCATGTGTGATTTTTTTTAAATACCATGTAAACATAAGCAAAAATAAAAATGGGGCAGTGACAATTGGAATTAAAACTGCTATTCTATTCTTATCTTACCCTTAGGCATTACACATTATTACAACTGGAAGAATACTACAGACTGTTTTTAAAAACATTGCATACATGTTGCAATATCTCTACAATAGAGAAAGAATTAAGAAAGTGACCTGATTCTGAGAAGTCCCCCTCTCCCAATCCATTCTGAATCTGTTCTACTCTACCTTTAATACTATCATCATATAAAACATTTCAAAATGTTTCATGACTTGAAATACTTTCAGAGGTTTTAAAAGCCAGGGAAAACCACTGGGGAAAAAAGGCAATATCATTTCTAAAGCATAACTGAATATACATATTGCCAACCTAGAAGGGATATTTACCCTCTAGTTAGTTATTAGTTTCAACATCTATTCAATATATATTCATTCAACAAATATCTATTAAACCATTTTTATATGCCAAGCACTCTTCCAGGCACTGAGAGTACTTCAGTGAAAAAATCGGACAAAAATCCATCCCCTCATAGAGTTTATATTTGATAATATTAATATTCCAGCGTGTCTTAAATTCAGTGTTCAACAACTGCATATTGAACTCAACCCTAACTCTACCAGGATATGAATATGCATGTTTAAGTAATCTCAATCACCAGATTTTAATTTCAATCCTTATATTTACCACTTGAAAATTTATTATCTTTAAACCTAAAAGGGTTTTCCTTGAAAATGCTTAGTTTAATTCCTTGAGACCAGTACAGAAATTTAGCTATTAATACTAAATATGGACAGAAATAGTCACTGCTAGTTTTATGGAAGTATGGTAAATTTAACCCAGATATTCAAGGAAAATATGCTTACATGCTTATCTTTTTTTGCTCTAATTTTTCTGTTTCTAATGAAATAATGATAAGATAACCTTATTTACCCTTCCCCCACAACCCACTCCTACTGTAGACCAGAATTAGTTTGGAAATTGATAGAGGAAGCACAACAAAAGCAGATATAAAGAATAAAACTTTTCTACATGTTCCAGTAGTCCCCAAACTATTTAAGTGATGCCCTTTATTGGTAATACATAGTGGTTGGGTAGGCAACAGTTGTATTTAGGGAGACAGAATCATGACAATCAGAGAAAGCAAACGTAGAAGCAAAATAAGCACCTTTGAAAATCTAAATATTTGAAAAGCCAGAATGCAACTTCATTTTATAAAGACTTATTTTATAGCCTCTGAACAATTTAGTTCTAAAAAGGTAAGTATGTAAGGGAACTGGGCCTCTAATATATGTGATTCTAGAAATTTCTAACCACAAAAGTGATGTTCAAAGGTTTGTCAGAAGAATTCCAAGGCATAATTTCCTTTATATTCTTGTTATATCTTCCTTCATTATAGTGCTCGTTTCATTTGTGACATATTTAAATTAATTCTACGTGAATGACTGGTTTACATGCTACAGTAAATTGCTAAAATTGTACAAATTTATGTAATACATAAAAATAAGAAATATCTATATGCTGCCATTATCCTAACATCACTTGTCTCCCATTCTAATTATTTTAATGTCTCATGAAGTCAAAAATACGCCATTCAACAACCATGATGTATTGTGTAGTCACTTCTATGTTCTTGTTCACAAGCACAAGCAAAGTTTTTTTTTCATAGCCTGGGTAAAAAACAAGAAAGTTCTTGAGGTTGACAAGAACCTGGGACACTGTGAGAAAAGTAACCACATTGGAAGAAAGATAAACTAGAGCAAGTGATGGACCCAGTACTTTCAAAGGGACTGACTAGAGCTGGCATTCTCAAACTACGGCCTGCAGGCCACATATGGGCCGCGTAGCACATTTATCCCGCCCTCTGGATGTTTTTGCCGCCACTGCCTGTCCTGCTTAGCAGCCACTTGTCCCAGGCCCACAGTGCACACTCACCAACCATCTGAAGGACAGTGAACTGGCCCCTGTTTAAAAGTTTGAGGACCCCTGGACTAGAGCAAGCAGAGGGTGCAGGTGAACTGGCTGCTCTATTTGACATAACTATTTCCTGTGTATTCTGAAACTTGAGATGTAAAAATGAAAGATTTAATAAAGTACTTTCATTATATAAAACTGGAATTTGCATTAAGTTTTATTCCACAAAAGGCTCATTTAGTGTACTCCTTTTTGTACATGTTTAATTTTCACATTTAGGTCTAAACTTCTCTGAGAAGTGGATTCCATCAATGCTGCTTCCTTTTCTAAAATTAATATCATTTTTTAAAATCATTCTAATACTCAAATAATAGCGTAGTGTTCTCTAACAGAACTTCAAAATCTGTTAATAATAAATGCTCAGACAGCACTTATAAGACAAATTAAGAAGGTTGCTTTTTTATATTAATTGTTCTGCATTTTTGATATGTGACTTTAGGAAGCATTTGAAATATGACTTTATAGATTAATCAAGAAAGAGACACATTCTACATGGCAAAAATACAATTCTCTTCCATCATCACACATCCTTTCATCATCTTGGGGTGAATGTAATCATGATTATTTCAGTATCTAATAATCATTTTAATGTATTTTGTCAATAAGCACCAGATTATCATAATAAATAAATTCTAAAGTCACCAAAGTTCAAAAGATAATTTCCATTTGGTGCAGCATTTTAGTTGCTTTAGATGGTTTCAAATAAGTTATTTCATTTAATCTTTATAAAAACTATGTGACATATATGAATATCTGGAGGCACTATTTTATATATTAAATATTTGTATCAAATAGGCATTAATTTCACACTTTATAAATCCTCTAGATAATCATGTTTTAAGAAGGTGGCCAAAGGTCCCCCATGTGAAAAGAAAAAGTGCTTGCAAAGTAAAGGAGAGAGAGAGACAGAAAGCAATCGACTTGCCATCCATTCCTTAAGTGTGAAATGATGGACATGCTATGGCATCATAAAATCAAAGAAATTGAGGGGTAAGGAGAGGTAATGTTTAATAGCAGAAGGTTGAGGCATGACAATTTTAGTCATTTGTTAACAAAATATGGTTTTGTGAAATATATCTATATATATGTGTGTGTATATATATCTGGGATAAATTTATGACTTCACTGGATATTGGTTGAATAGCCTATTTTGAGTTTTAGATATGAAAGAATAAGTTAAAAATTTTATTAATTTCTCTTCTCATGAATTAATAATACAGTACAGGTCTAACCAGAAAAAACAGATGGTATTATATTTATCATACTAATGTTTAAATTATTTAGGAAGACCAATTAATATTTTACAATTGATTTCTCAGTTCCTTAAACTTAAGTACTAATTGCAATATCTGCTCAAAGCATTTTATCAGATTATTCCCCTATATACATGACTTAGTTTTAATTTTCATTAGTGTTAAGCAACTAAGTTTTCAGAATTATGATGTAATAAAGTCAACAGTTAAAAGCAAATTAGATATATCATCAGAATTTTGGAAATGGTGGTTAAAAACAAGACCCCAGTAGATAGTCTGAAAAACAAATCAAGGTAAGATATTAGTTATCAGAAAGTGAAGTCTGAAGAGAGTGAAAATGGTCAACTAGAGACACAGCTTGTCAGATTGTCCTGGCAGAAGAGTAGAGTATTGAATTGAAGAGAGCAGAGAACAATTACTGTATGGATGAGGACCATGGGGAGAGACAGCAGAGGAGACTGGGGACCCCATCGAGAGAAGCTGGGAAGCTAAGAGAGAAAAGGATAGAAAACACATATCGGTGGCATGAACCAAATCCAGAGAGTCCCAGGTCTCAGGGAAAGGGTAAGAGGGGGCTCCCTTCCCCAGTGGGGTGCCTCAGGGCAGCAAGGAGACACAAGGCCCTCATCCCACAGGGGATTGTCACCAGGGATCAGAAAGCCAGCATTCCTGCATTCGGATGCCTCCTCCTCTGCACCTCTTCCATGCTTGGCATCCCAAAAGGAGTTTTGGTTCAAGCTGGCTTGTAGCCATCGCCCCTCCCTTCCCATATCAACCACAAAAGTGCTCCCTGCAAAGGGGTGGATTCACAGCTGAACCTGCCTCAGAGAGAGTAGCCACAGTGGAAGTGGCTCAGACAGGTGGGCAGGACTTTATGACTCCCCCAAACATGAGAGCGGTGTCGGGAGATCACAGCCCCTCCCCCCACAATAGTGGCCACTAGAATACTCTGTGCTTACAGATCTGCTTTTCAGTGCGGGGGGGGGCGGGGGGGGGCGCTCCCACTCCCATACCTCCACTCCCACTGGCAGGACAGCCGTAGTTTACAATCTTCCTGCACACAGGCGTTTGTCGTGCTCACCCTTCGGCGGCTCAGAAAGATGGCTGAACCTAACTCCTCCTGGTCAAGAGGGCGAGACAGGGAGACATAGGGAAGAGATCATGGTTCCAGGCTCGGGTGGCAAGAGAGCCCCTGTGGCCATAGCCAGTAGGAGGGTATGGGGGGCTGTGCACCCCCTGCTGGAGAATCACCATACTGCAGAAGGCTGTAACACTGAGTCTAAATTAGCATAGCCCTTGGTTCCCCTCACAACTGAATGCCTCTGGTGTGAAGACTGAACCAGCAGCGGCCCCTCTCACTATCCTGATCAGTAAGGATCCAAGAGACTCATAAGCCGCCACTACTCTCCTGGGGGGAGCGTGCCTCTGGCAGGGATCTCTGTGGATAGAGAGGCCTACCTCTGTCACATTGGGGTCTAGTGGTAGAAAAGGGGCGCACGATTGGAAATAACCCTACCTACCAGTGTCACATGGATATGCATGCCAGAGGGTGAGACACATGAACTGTGGGGTGGCTCAAGAGCCAGTCTTGAGCAGAGAGGGAATGCACATGGACAAATCAGAGGGCAGAGTGCTGTGGAACTCCAGGGAAAAAAATAGGGAAGATGCATGCTCCACCCCACAGAGAAGCTGAGCTAGTGGACAGGGAAGGAAAAAGCCCGGCTAGGAGCCTCAGCAATCACATGATTAGGCCCCTCGCATCATAAGTAGCTCTCCCAGCTTGGAGACATAGCCCTGGACTCCATATCAGCAGATATCCTAGCAGCCTGATAAGCAACATCTGAGCCCTGCTGAGGTTTAGCCAACCTGCTCACTGAGACTCTCACATTCCAGCCACAGTCTGTCTTGCTCTGCCCACTATCTCAGGAGGACTAGGGACCAAGAAGCCCCCTGGGTGCTACAGGGCCCCTCCTAAAGCTTGGGACATTCGTATACCCCACCTGGGGGACCAGAGCCTAACATGGGCTCAAAAGATTTCCTTGGCAAGTGGCTCCTACCCACAAACTACAATCAACGACAGTGGGAACAACTCCATAGCTAAACATACTGCCTTCCAGTTCAAGCAGTTAGGAAGGATTGTACCCTCAAGTACAATCTATCAGATTGGAGATTCGGCTAAGGGAATAAACTCACTACACTCCATTGATAAGAGGTAAAGACAACAGGTTGGAGCTAACCTTAAGGGTTCACCAAACCTGCTAAAACACCCCAAAGGCAACCCAGGACCAGCACTCCTCTCCCTGGCACAATCAGGTATCAATCTTTGGGGACTAGGAGACAGGACCATAAGCAGGTCTCAGACAGCCCCACCTCCACATGCAGACTTTCTGATTGAATGGGGCCAGGTGCCTCTTGCCCCACAGACCCCAGCCAATCAGTGGGTATAATATTGCTTCTCAAACATCCAGGCAACTTTGTCCTCCCCAGGGGTCTTCAACTCCTCAGGTTGCATCTTGCTCATGCCCACACAGACATTTCTCAACTCCTACCCAGACTACAGGAGCCACAGGGGTCCAGTGGGTCCCAGGGAATTCTGTGTGACTACAGAGACAAGTCATTCTGGACAGACTGCCTTCTGGAGAGAGGGTCAGAGAAGACCTGATTGCTGACTTTCCTCCACCTAATCTCTTTTTCTCCCCTGCCCCTACCACACCCAGGGCTATAGAGAGAGACAATAGAGCTGCCACATGGATACTTCCACAAGGAGGGAGGATCAGACCTCTCCTTTTTCGGTCCTGCAGTGGCCTGAGGGATGCTTGGACTGGGAGCTCACTGCCCACCAGCTGTGCCTGATACTGCTTGCCTGGCAGCCCGAATAGAGCAAAACAGGCCCCAAGGTGGAGGGCCATCGAACCACATTGGGCACCCCGTGAATAACTAGCATCCTGATCCAGGAACAGCATCCTGATCAGGACCAGCATCCTGATCCCTGGTATTGTCAGAGATTAATCTCTGGGTCCTGGATATGGGCATGCAGACAACATCCCATACACCTAGGCCTCAAGTGCAGTACCCAGCAGCACAGAGAGGATATTTGTGAGGATATTCGTAATCTAGTCTTGGGAGGTGTGGATGCCTATAAGGGCAGATCCAGGGGGAGAGCGCAGGGTGGATACTAGCTGCAATATGCTACTGGGGCACCCCTCCTTCCACAGGAGGGCCTTGCATACAGGTCAGGACAGGATCTTGGGCAGGATCTTGGGCAGGGAACCTCCCTGCCTACGTCACAGTCTTACTTTGTAAGATTTCAGTCATAGGAGCACTTGGCTGGCTTGAGGTTCTGCCTACTGGCAGAGGCCCAGGAGAAATCTAGGAATAGGGGAGGGTTGAAAGGAGCAAGACCTCCTCTAGACTGCCAGACTGTGGGTCTCAGACGCCCCACCTTCACATTAAGACTTTCTGATTGAATGGGGCCACTTAAGCCCCTCTTCAGCAGCTTTTCCCAGAGGTGGGAAATGAACTTTTGACCTTTGTATATACCTTGCCAGCATTTGTGTAGCTTGAGGGCAGGCTCAGCCAATCTAACCCCACTCATCCTCACTCCCCCACCCACCTATGCTATGGAGGAGAATATAAAACTCACCTAGAACTTCCAGGGCCCCACCAACCAACTGAGGCATTAAAGTGCTTCTCCTGAGGAGCTAGAACCTGTCACAGGATCCAAAAACAACAGTGCAGCTTGTTACCCCCAGGAAACACCACCTACTGGCAAGGAGGTCAATTTGCATGCCCTTTAACCACTTCGGTATGGCGCTCACCGGCCGCGAAACCTTGCCCATGGCTGGCACTCATAGTCCCCACGATAGTTTGTGCTGTGCATTGATGACAAATCCCTTTTGCTCTTGTGTGATGAGGAAAGCTTTAAAGCACTGAAAGCTTGTTTTACTTTACAGGCAGCTTTACTTGTAATGTAAATCAGAATAGGTAACATATACATATATGTTTTCATTACATTATTTTTAAATATTCACAGTTTTATTTTGATAAATGAAAAATTAGAAAAGTCATATCATGGCTGTCAGTTAAAGTCGATGCTCAGCTGTGTGCCTTCATATCATGGCTGCTGGCTAAAGTTGATGTGTGCATTCATCTGCGGCTATTGCCTATATTCGATGCTCATACTGAAGTGGTTAAACATTTACCGACTCAATTATAGAGGCTCTGCCTGAGTCACACACACAAGCACCATCTACTAACTTCAAGATTAAACTAGGCATGTCATTAACTAAACAGAAGAAAATCCAAAACTAAGAAGTAACAGCTGCTCCAGATGAGAATCAGTGAAAGAACTCTGGAAGTATGATGAATCAAAGTGAAAGGTCACCCCAAAAGGGAACACCAGCTCCCTAGCAATCAATACCAACCAAAAGCACAATATTGAAATGATAGATGAAGAATTTTGAGCATGTATTGTAAGGAAGCTTAATGAAATACAAGATAAAACAGAAACCCAACCAACACAAGCACAAAACAATACAGAAAATAAATGAAAAATTCACTAAAGAAATTAAATTATTAAAGAAAAATCAAACAGAACTACTGAAAATAAAAAAAAAATCATTCAAGGAACTACAAAACCAAGTGAAAAGCCTTGAGAAAAGGATAGATCAGGCAGAAGGAAGAATCTCAGAGCTTGGAGACAACAATTTTCAATTTAAAAAGTAAGTGACAGAGATAGAGCAGAGAAATAAGAGAAAAGAGGAAAGACTACAGGCTATATCAAACTACGGAAAGAGGACTAACATAAGAATCATAGGCATGCCTGATGGTAAAGAAGAAAATACACAAGGGTTGGATAATTTATTTGAAGGAAAAATTGAGGAAAATTTTCCTGGCCTTGCTAGAAATCTAGACATACACATACAAGGAGCTCAAAGGATTCCTGGGAGATTCATCACAAAGAGACAAACATCACAACACATAATCATCAGACCGGCCAAAGTAAACATGAAAGAGGTGCTCCTATGAGCATTAAGATGAAAGTAGCAAATAACTTACAAAGGAAAACCCATCAGACTAACTACTGGCTTCTCGCAGGGAGACTATGCAAGACAGAAGGGATTGGGTTCCTATTCTCAGTCTTCTCAAACAGACTAATGCCAAGCCTAGTATTCTGTATCCTGCAAAACTAAGTTTCACATATGCAGGTGAAATAAAATCTTTCTCAGAAGCAAACACCAAGGGAATTTGTCAGCATAAGACCTCCCTTGCTGGATGTACTCATAGCTGCATTATTCATAGACCAATACAATAAACACTAACCAGTGTAAAATCACCCAAAAGCTAAAGATCAAGGGCCAGACACCACAATGGCTCAAGAGATAAAAAAGGCAACAAAGTTCAACTCAACAGGATGAAAAGAAATCTACCCCACTGATCAATTATTTCAATAAATGTGAATGGCTTGAATTTCCCACTGAAGAGACATAGGCTGGCTTAGTGAATAAATATACAGAACCTAAATATTTGCTGTCTCCAGGAAACACATCTAACCCACCAGGGCTCTTTCAGACTCAAGGTGAAATGATGGAAATAATATTCCATGCTAAGGGAAAACAAAAGAAAGCTGGAGTAGTAGTACTCATATCAGATAACATAGGCTTCAAATCAACAAAAGTAATGAAAGACAAAGATGGTCATTATATAAAGGTAAAGGGAATAATTCAACAAGAAGACATACAAATTCTAAATATTTGCACAACTTACACAGGTGTGCCCAGATTCATAAAGCAAATCCTACTTGATCTAAACAAAATAATAAACAGCATGTATATAATAGCTAGTGACTTCAACACCCCTCTGACAAAACAGGACAGATTCTGGAAACAGAAAAGAAACAAAGAAACAGTGCATTTAAACAGAACTCTAGAACAAATGGGCCAACAAACATTTACAAAACATTCTATCCAAAAACCACTGAATATATACATTCTTCTCATCAGCTCATGGGACATTATCTAAGACTGACCACATAGTAGGCCCCAAAACATGTCTGAACAAGTTTAAAAAAAATAGAAATTTATTCCATGCATCTTTTCAGACCATAATGGAATAAAATTAGAAATCAACTCCAAAATAAACACTCATCTATATACAAAGTCATGGAAACTAAACAACCTACTTCTGAATGATATTCACATCAAAGAGGAAATTAAGTTGGAAATCAAAACATTCTTTGAACTTCATGAAAAAGGGACTCAATATCAAAATCTGTGGGCCACAGTGAAAGCAGTTCTGAAAGGAAAACTCATAGCCATAAATGCCAACATCCAAAAGACAGATCACAAATCAACAATCTAATGAATCAGGTCAAATAATTGGAAAAGGAGGAGCAAAGCAACTACAAACCCAGGAAAGAAAAGAAATAACCATGATAAAACCACAGCTAAATGAAATCAGTAACAAAACAATTATATGAAAGATGAATGAACCAAAAAGTTGGTTCTTTGAGAATATAAACAAAATTGATGTTCCTCTTGCTAGATTAACCAGAAGCAGAAAAGAAAGGAATCTAATAAGCTCAATCAGGAAGGAAAAGGAGCAATTACAACTGATACCATGGAAATACAAAAATATCATCTCTGAATACTATAAAATCTCTATGTATGTAAACTTGAAAATGTGGAGGAAATGGACAAATTCTTAGAAACACATAGCCTCCTGAGACTCAATCATAAAGACATAGAATTCCTGAACTGACCAATATCAAGCACTGAAATTGAAGCAATAATAAAAAGCCTTCCTATAAAAAAGAAAATCTTGGACCAGACAATTCACACCTGAATACTACCAGAACTACAAAGAAGAACTGGTGACCATCCTGCAGAAATTACTCCACAACAGAGAGAAGGAAGGAATCCTTCCCAACAAGTTATATGAAGCCAACATCACCCTGATACAAAAGGCAGAAAAGGACTCAAAAAAAAAAAAAATCTACAAATATCCCTTATAAATATAGATGCAAAAATTCTCAATAAAACCCTATCAAATTAAAATCAGCTTCTCATCAAAAAAATAATCCATCAAAACCAAGTAAGCCTTACCCCAGAGATGCAGGGGTGGTTCAACATATGCAAATCTATAAATGTAATTCACTACATAAATAGAAGTAAAAACAAAGATCATATGATCCTCTCAATAGATGCAGAAAAATCACTCAACAAAATTCAGCACTCTTTTATGGTAAGAACACTTAACAAAATAGGCATGGAAGGGTCTTACCTCAAAGTAACATAAGACATATGTGACAGACCACATCATACTGAATGGGGAAAAACTGAAAGCATTCCTACTTAGAAATGGGACCAGACAAAGTTGCCCTCTATCACCACTTCTGTTCAGCATAGTGGTGGAAGTCCTACACAGAGCAATAAGAGAAGAGAAGGAAATCAAGGGCATCCAAATAGGTCAAACTATTGCTCTTTGCTGATGTATGATCTTATGTCCAGAAAACCCAAAAGATTCTGCCATGAGACCACTGGAATTGATAAACAAATTCGGCAAAGTCCAAAGTTATAAAATAAATGCACACAAATTACTAGCATTCATATATATCAACAACACACAAACTGAGAACCAAATCAAAGGCTCAATACCTTTCACAATAGCAACAAAGAAAATAAAATAACCAAGAACATATTTAACTGAGGTGAAAGATGTCTATAGGGAGATCTGTGAAACACTGAGGAAGGAAATAGCAGAGGAAATAAACAGATGGAAAATCATACTACACACAAGAGCAGCAGAATCAACATTCTTAAAATGCCCATACTACCCAAAGTGATCTACAGATTCAATGCAATCCCTATTAAAATACCAACATCATTTCTCGCACATTTAGAAAAAATAATTCTATGCTGCGTATGGAAGCAGTTAAGACCCCATATAGGTAAAGCAACCTTAATCAAAAAGAACAAATTGAGAGGCATTAATTTACCAGACTTCAAGCTATACTATAAGACTATAGTAACCAAAATATCCTGGTACTGGCAGAAAAACAGAAACATAGACAATGGAACAGAATTGAGAACTGAGATATAAATCTGCACTCATATAGCCATATGATCTTTGACAAAGCAGACAAAAACATATACTGGGGAAAAAATCTCTAATCAATCAATGGTGCTGTGAAAATTGGATAGCAACATGTGAAAGATTGAGACAGGATCCGTAGCTCTCACCTCTCAAAAAATCAACTCACAATGAATAACAGGTTTATACTTAAGGCATGAAACTATAAGAATTTTAGGAGAAAACATTAGAAAAATTCTTGTAGATATTGATCTAGGCAACAAATTTATGAAGAAGACGGAAAAGCAATCACAGCAATAACAAAAATAAATAAATGGGACCTATCAAATTAAAAGGCTTCTGCACAGCCGAAGAAACTATCAATAGAGTGAACAGAAAACCTGCATAATGGGAGAACATATTTGCTTGCGACACATCTGATAAAGGGCTGATAACTAGAACCTGTATAGAACTTAGGAAAATTAGCAAGAAAAAAAATGAACCCCATGAAAATTTGGCAAAGAAAAAGAACAGAATCTTTTCAAAAGAAGACAGACTAATGGCAACAAATATATGAAAAATTTCTCAACATCTCGAATCATCAGGGAAATGCAAATCAAAACCACAATGCGATATCACTTATCTCCAGTGAGAATGACCTTTATCAAAAAGTCCCCCCAAAATAAATGTTGGCATGGATGCAGAGAGAAAGGAACACTCAGACACTGCTGGTGGGACTGCAAACTAGTATAACCTCTGTGGGAAGTAATAGGGAGATACCTCAAAGAGCTACAAGTAGAACTAACATTTGATTCAGCAATATCATTACTGGGCATCTACCCAAAAGAACAAAAGACATTCCATAAAAAAGACATCTGCACTTGAATGTTTATAGCAGTACAATTCACAATTGCAAAGATGTGGAAACAACCCAAGTGCTCAATAATACATGAGTGGATTAATAAAATGTGATATATGGATACCATGGAGTTCTACTCAGCCACAAAATACAATGGGGATCTAGCACCTCTCGTGTTATCCTGGATAGAGCTGGAGCCTATTCTACTAAGTGAAGTATCCCAAGAATGGAAAAACAAGCACCATATGTACTCACCATCTAATTGGTATTAATTGATCAACACTTCAGTGCACATACAGTAATAACTTTCATCGGGTGTCAGGCAGGTGGGAGGGAGGTGGAGGGGATGGGTATATACACACCTAATGGGTTCTGTGCACACTGGTGGATGGATACCCTTGAAGCTCTGAATCAGGTGAGGCAAAAGCAATATATGTAAACTAAACATTTGTATCCCCATAATATGCTGAAATAAAAAAAAATTACAAAACTCAACATCTCCAATCATCAAGGAAATGCAAATCAAAACCACAATGAGATATCACCTAACTTCAGTGAGAATTTTTTTTCAAAGAGTCCCAAAACAACAGATGGTGCTGTGGATGTGGAGAGAAAGGTATAGTTATACACTGTTGGCAGTACTCCACATTAGTACAGCCTCTATGGAAAGTAGTTTGGGGACACCTCGAAGAACTAAAAGTACACCTATCATTTGATCTGCAATCCCACTACTAGGTATCTACCCAAAGGAAAAAAAAGGCATTTATAAAAAGACACCTTCAGTTGAATGATTATAGCAGCACAATTCTCAATTGCAAAGATATGGAAACAACCCAAGTGTTCATCAATCCTTTAGTGGATTAATAAAATGTGGTATATGTATAACATGGAGCCCTACTTAAACATAAAAAAATGGTAATCTAGCATCCTGTGTAACAACCTGTATGGAAGTAGAGATCATTCTTCTTAGTGAAGTATTGCTAGAATGGAAAAACAAATGGCACATGCACTCAATACTAAATTAACTATTCAATCAACACTTACATGTACACATGTAAGTTAAACTCAAGGGAAATCATGTAGGTGGGAGGGAAGGAGATGGGTAAATTCACACCTAACAGGTACAGTGAATACTAACTGGGTAAAGGGCACACTTGTAACTTTTACTCAAATTGTACAAAAGTAAATTATAGAAAGAAAATGTGTGTAGCCCCATAAAACTCTGAAATAAAAAACAAAAATTTAAAAAATAAAGTGAATTTTATCTATCAATGCCTTGTTCCAAGGAACTAGGAGACGACTTTCCTCTTTAATAGCCGCGTTCATCCACCCAGAAAGACAATGAAGCTCTTCATGATAAGAAGACTTTGAAGTGACATAATCCACAATCAGTAGCTACACATTCTAGCAAAAATTACACAGAAACTTTTTAAAATCAATCTTGCTGTTTAGTTTGTCAACTGCCTAATATCATGTGTGTCAGCCTAAAGACTTGGCAATATTCCTTCTTTTTTTAATTCTTACTCTTTTATATACACTTTAAGATTATTCCTGTGATTTTTGTTTGATGTCACCACAAAACTAAACCAAAATGGATGACAAATTAAAAATGACAACATTAATAAATGAATAGAAAAACAATGGAACTATACATGGGATATACATACAGGCCACATTTTTGGATCTTAAGTTATGATACATTGAATTTAGAGCAGAAAAATAATGATGCAGAATTCTGTCTTTAAAAATGGAGATAGAATTTATGAATTAAATTAAACACTATTGTCTATTCTTTATGTGTACAATAAATCAATATACTGGCTTCAGTCTGGATTTCATGAAGATAGTAGGATTTTTAACAAATATAATTTAAATGTATTTACAAGTTGCTAATATAAAGACAAGTCATAAATGTTAGTATTTCTACTGGTTTTCCTTTCTCTTTTTCTAGTTTAATACATAAGAAAATAATTTGTTCATTTATCAATATTCCTCAAACTTATAGTGAGTTATTATTTCAACTTTGTCTTAATACATTTTAATTCCAAATATATTTGTAATCTTAACCACTCAAACTTCAATTTGGGCATTCAAAAACACCTTGTTAATTTTGAGAAATCCTAATTTTAGAGAAGGCCTGTTGAGTTCTGTTTCAATAATATTAATATATTTGAAAGTGTACAAAGACGAGCACTAAAAACAGAATGCTTTTCAAAACTCTCTTTACGGCCGGGTGCGGTGGCTCACACCTGTAATCCTAGCACTCTGGGAGGCCGAGGCGGGTGGATTGCTTGAGGTCGGGAGTTCAAAACCAGCCTGAGCAAGAGCGAGACCCCGTCTCTACTATAAATAGAAAGAAATTAATTGGCCAACTAATATATGTAGAAAAAATTAGCCGGGCATGGTGGTGCATGCCTGTAGTCCCAGCTACTCGGGAGGCTGAGGCAGGAGGATCACTTGAGTCCAGGAGTTTGAGGTTGCTGTGAGCTGGGCTGACGCCATGGCACTCACTCTAGCCTGGGCAACAAAGTGAGACTCTGTCTCAAAAAAAAAAAAAAAACTCTTTACCACATGTAAAAACCTACATAAAGCAGAAGATTTAGCTCTTGAAAAATAACAATTTAGGTATAAAATTTCTTGTCCATAAAAACTAGTTTATAATAAATGGAGATAATTGTATAGATCCATAATATTCTATACAATAATTCTCCACTCAATGTAAATTAATCATTTCAAATCTATAGCAAAAATCAATAAGCCTTTATATTTAATTTAGCAGTGCATGGGCACTGTGCCAAATACATAAGTGTTTAAGAAATGTTCGCTGGAATTTTGGGTCATCAATTCTTTTGTTTTAAGCTCTTTTTTATCCCCAAAATTATATCACTGCAAGGACTGGCAATGATTTCAAGAAACAATAGGAGTGATGTACAATAACTTGTAGTGTTTATTATTTTTTATATTCTATTATATTCAAAGACTTAAATTTTTCCAATAGGAGTATATTTTGTGCAATACCTTTACCAGCTGCTATTTTCATTACAAATTACACTAATTTGTTCTTGAGAAATCAGTTTTCCAAACTATCAGTAAATAAAATATTTAAATTAGTTGATCAATCCTGCACCTTTTCAAAATATTTATTGATAACTCTTATTTCAAGGTCTTTTTTCCTTTTTATGATGTTTCCAACTTTGGACAACCACAAACCCCACTTGTTTTCATAAAAGAATTAAAAGTAATTTATTTTATCATTAGCCTCCATTAAGCATACTCCATGCTTTCTCACCATAAGTAAGAGCCAGTCTTCCCTCTGTGTGGTAATATAGTAGCATATTGGAAGAAGAATTATATGCTGCTTTTTAAATAAATCAAGTAGTACATTAAACTCAAATGACTTTAAGTAACTGTCAAATGAAAAATCAATAATATATTAATATTATTTTTGCCTCCTCAGAGTTAGATACAGTATTGTTCTTTGGACTAGCAAACACTAGCCAAACCATAATTGTGGAATATTCATGAGATGTTTCATTTTTATATTTAAAATAATAATATTTGTGTTTCACTATGAACATATGCCCCTGTGTGTATGCATGCATAGACACATAATTTCAAGGAAAATTGCCAATGGAAATGCCATGATATTAAACCATAGTTGAAACACAATTACTCTCACATTAAGATAGCCCCAAAATGCAGTACTTTCACCATGTTCTATACCAATGCATTTTCAAGTAAGTAATATATAGAGATCAAAAAGATATTTTTATTTTGTCATTTGCAGTCACTGCTATTTTATTAATTTAGTTATTAAACTGCTATGAAAAACATAATCATAATTTGAACTTTGCTTATTTATGAATGTTTGCAAAAACATTTAAATTTATCTTCTTAAAATTTGATTTGACATAGGTTGAAAGAGAGATTATGAAATAAGTAATATTAATAAAAGACACCATTCTTTTAATTAGATACTAGAGACTGAAATTATTTGTGAAACTTTACTTCCCAAAATATTTTTGATTTTTAGAATTATAACTTACACTATAATGATTTCAATTTGAAATAGAGTACAAACTATGTGAAAAATAACGATTGTCTCATTTTAGTTAAATTATACAATTTCTATCTAGCTGATAAACATACAATATTATCCTCAAATTTTCTTATTATTTCAAGAAATATAAGAAATACTGAAATATTTGATTTTTTTTTCTTTTCGGACATGTCCAATTCCTTCATGGAGATCACAGAATAAGCTATCACACCCAGCACTATTTTACAATTCCTCTAACTGTATCTCACTCTAGAAAATTGTGATCACATGGTATATTAATTCTTCCTATAAAATGACAATCCCGGAAAATGAAGACCAGTGCTCTTCATGATAAAATTGCTTTTCATCAGGACTTGATATTATAGATGGCACAATAACAAAAATTTAGAATCAAAGATGATTGTGTCCTAAAAAAACAGAATTCTCTTTCCCATACTATAGTCATATTTAGGCTATAAGCATCTAGAGCTATGTAGTCCAATCTGCCAGCCCTTGTCATATTTAACTATTAAAATTAAAATTAAGTTAAATTAAAAATTCAATTCCTTAGCTGCACATATTAAGTGTTCAGTAGTCAAATGTGGCTAAGGGCTACAGTATTAGAAAACACGGATTATAGAACATTTCCATCACTGCAGAAAGTTCTATTGGACAGTGCTGATCTAGATCAAGAGATTAATAATATTGAGCTATGTATGCACCAAGGACAGTGAAATGATGGCTGGGGTATCAAATTTATAGTCAGGGGACAAAAAAAGTATAAAATGAAATGGCGCAGTAAAATGTATTATTGAATATTTTAGGAATGAGTACTATTTTATGATATTAAATCTTGAAACTATTAGGTAGTAAATAATTTTAAGAGATTGGTTACCTTGTTAATTCAAAAAGAAACAATCAAATTCCCTCTCATGTTAAGTTAGAAATCATACTGCTTGAGATCCTCTGAGAGAACAAAAATGTACAATTTTATAGTCATAAGTAAATAGTATCTTAAAATAGAATTATTTTCATAAAACATTATATGATCCCAATAAAACCTAAGGGAGATGTTATATAAATAAACGCAGTGTATCTGAGACATAAAAATTATAAAGAGGTAACATACCAATACATCTATCCACTTGATAGTTTTTAGTGTATTGGGTAGGGTCAATAGAAGTGTGGGATACTCACCATATTCTTCTATTTAACACCATCATAATCCTTACATGGATAGTATGAAGAATGTGATGCATGATAAAATCATTAATTCTTCGAAAACTTCAGACAGGAAACTGAAGGGTATAGTGCAAATATTGTAATAGACAGCTATGTAAGTTTGTCACTATCTTGCTCTATGTAATATCAGAAATGCATGCATATTATAAATAAGTACCTGTGATAGAGAACCATGCAATGCAAGCCACTGTTTGCTATCATATCCAATTATCATTTCACTCTTAATCCTTCTCTATTGTCCACCAGCTCACGTTGCCTCTTTCTTCTCTGAATATATGGCCAGAGCACTGATGTACATTGGCTACTACAGTTTGTAAATTTCTTCATATTTCTATTTTTGTGCAGACTTAACCTTTGATCTCCAACTTCTCCACAGTGCTGGATACAGACTTGTTGGATACAGTCTTACTGATTGCTGATGATTTATTATTTTTATGTATTATCATATGCAAGTATGTTTCATAAAGAAATAATATTTAATGAAGACAAAGGTTTTGAGAGTTTTAAAATGTAGACAAAAATCACTGAAGCCACTAGTAAAACCCATTAAGCACTGAAATGGAAATGGAATGTTTTAGTGTTCCCTACACAATATCGAGTCTTGCTCCTAATTCCTTTCTTCATTAAAAAGAGAAAAAATGGTTTAATTCCTATTTCTTATGAGTCAGTTATTCTCCATTTTAATTTGTCTTTGAATTCTATTTGAAAATAAATGAACAAATAGAGGCAATGCATAGAAGATATAATATTCTAATATTTTAACATATGTGATAATTTTTAGAGTTTATTACATCATTGTACATAAAACAATAAATTTATGTGGACATTTTGTTTCTTACCTTTCCCATATCCACCATATAATGATGCTGTAATTCTGTGGCCCCATACCCCTAGCCAAGGACCAGTACTGGTCTGTGGCCTGTTAGGAACTGGGCCGTACAGCAGGAGGTGAGCTATAGGCAAGTGAGCAAAGCTTCATCTGTACTTACAGCTGCTCCTCATAGCTCCCATCACCGTATAAGCTCTGCCTCCTGTCAGATCAGCAGTGGCTGATCTTAGATTCTCATAGAAGCACAAACCCTACTGTAAACTATGGATGTGAGGGATCTAGGTTCTGTGCTCCTCTCGAGAATCTAAAGCCTGATGATCTGTTGTGGAGCTGAGACAGTGATGCTAGTGCTGGGTAGTGGCTGCAAATATAGATTATCATTAGCAGGAAGTTTGATAGCACAATAAATGTAATGCACTCGAATCATCCCCAAACCATTCCCCAACCCCCACCGACCATGGAAAAATTGTCTTCCATGAAATCGGTCCCTGGTGCCGAAAATGTTGGGGACCACTGCTCTAACTGGTTTTCATTTACAGTTACCTATTTCTTTACCATGTGTCAGTATATTAGCATGTCAGTGTGTCAAAATATGTTCTTTCTTATAAGGTATGATTTTACCCAATATTACTTTCAAACTAGTAATTGAGTCCACAGATTAAAACAAGCTAGAAAAAAATAGGGCTTTTATTTCTATGTTGTGTGCTACATTAATGAGAAAATGTAAAATCAATTTTACTTATATAGTTATTACCAAGTGTATGAAAAAATAATTAGTTGATAGTTAATTCTACCATGCTCACAGAAAAAAGCCATTCCATAAAGGCATTATTCAAATATACTTCTGGTTTGATATTCTGGTTTTTAAAATAAATGACAATTTTTCCATATATAGAATGAACTGAAGGACTCCATAAAGATAATTTTTGTTACCATCTTAATGAACAATATTCATAACTTTAAACAAACATTTCATTCAGGGATTGACATACATTGTAGCATGACCATTCATTTTAAGTTATTGCTAAATGTATTTGATAAGTAAATTGAGACAATCATTAATTTTTGGTACTAAAATACCAGTCATAAAATGTTATCATATCCTACTTCAAAATCAAAGTCATAAAATGTTGTATCCAAATATAACCTGCCCTGGTAAGATGACATTTATATATATAAATATATATATTCTTTTTGAGACACAGTCTCACTTTGTTGCCCAGGTAGAGCGAGTGCCGTGGCATCAACCTAGCTCACAGCAACTTCAAACTACCAGGCTCAGGCAATCCTATTGCCTCAGCCTTCCAAGTAGCTGGGACTACAGGCATGTACACCATGCCCAGCTAATTTGTTCTATATATATTAGTTGGATAATTAATTTCTTTCTATTTATAGTAGAGATGTGGTCTCGCTCTTGCTCAGGCTGGTTTTGAACTCTTGACCTTGAGCAATCCACCCACCTTGGCCTCCCAGAGAGGTAGGATTACAGGCGTGAGCCACCGCGCCCGGCTGACATTTATATGTTTTAATTTCAGATTTTGTAGCATGGGTTATGGAGCTGGATTCCTTGGTTTTGAATCTAAGATCCACCACTACCTGTGTTGACTTTATGCAAGTTACTTAAATTCTGTGTCTCTGTATAAAATGGGTATAATAATAATATTTACCTCCTACTGTTATTGTGTAGACTAAATACATTAATATATGTAAAGCACCTGGAATATAGTAAGTGTTGTATGTGTTTGTAATTGTTGCTGTTATTATTAAACTAAAAAATAAAAGTGTTTGTATATACTATACTCACAAAGACAATTCTAATTCTATGGGAAAAAAATAATTGGACTTGAGTTGTAGCATTAATTCTGCCTTTAAGTAGCTATGACTTTGGACAAGTCATTTAATCACTCTGTGCCTAGTTTTTCTCACTGAAGGTGAGTAGGGTTGGAGTTCATCTTTAAAATTCTTTCTTTTTCTAGCAGCCTATGATTGAAATAAGCTTTAATCATAAATCAATAATTATTTGCATAATGGATCTCAATTATGAGCAATGCTATAGCTTTAAAAGATTTTGTATCACAACCCACATACAAATCCAAAGTATTAATAATTTGTCAACTGTATATTTTATATCATTTTAATTGATTTAAAATTATATTTATGAAGTTAAAAACTGTGTGCTTTGCTTTTGATAGGTAGTGATTTTATAGTTATTTCTACCTTGGCAACAAATAATTTTTTCATGTAATTTAGAATTAAAAGCTTGTTTTAAGAGTATTTTAATGATTATTTTCCACTTTCAAGGTATGTTTGATAATATTTGGTAATAAAATTTCTCTTCAAAATTGTATAACTCTTGATAACACTTAAAGAAGGACATATCCCAACATTTATCTTTAGATATTATGATGATTGGCTTTCAAATGCTTAACTTGAGCAATTTATTCTTTTGATAAAATAGGAAATGTATTGACTCATTGTATTAATTTAAATGATATTTGAATTTTTCAAGAACAAGTATAAATTAGAGAAAGTGGGGGCTTGTTTTAATTGGATAATTGTAATATATCTTGAAGCCATGTAATCCAGCACTGTGTTGAAAATATTAAAACAAACACATTTTATAAAATAAATTGATTTTTGAAATAGTATTTGCAACTGAAATATGTGAACTATGTCATTATGATTTTGTACTGGAAATAACAAAAATTCAACTTCTCTAAGTTGATCACTTTAAAATAAAAAGGATAATTAAAACCTGTTATTGCTGACAACTACAACATTACACCTTCAAAATTTTCCACGAATTACAGCTGCTAATTTTCAAGAGGAACTGTTAAAGTGAGTCAGATTTGACATTAAGGATAGCTTTTCCACCTCTTTTTTTTTCAATTCAGAAGAAAAGTTTTTCTTAAAGAAACATTTCTAAATATAACATCTATCCAACCAGTGCTTTATTTTGTAGATGACTTTTACTTTTTTATGGTGTTGGAAAATAAATATTAATTATTTTGAAAAACATTATACACAAAAACTAAAACAAAACAACAATAACAAAAACAAAATGAAAAACTACATTTGTTACCTATTGAAATCCATAGAATGTAAAGTCTGAGGCCTAACACTCAAGGTCCTTAATTAGCTGCTTCCAACAAATGTCCTTCTATTTAATTTATAACTCATGACCTTCCCTCTTCAGCCAAGCCAACACCTACTCTCCAGCTATAACAGTTTACACATTTTCTTTGGTCACCCGGGGTCATCATCTGCTTCAAGAAAATTCAAAACTCATTTTCTCTAAGAAACTTTCACAACATGGCATCACACAGGGAATATCAGAATAAGGATAAGATTAAATATAAGTGCTTAAGGGATTTGTAGTTAAAACATGACAACTATGGTGAAGGCAATCAGAAATAAAACAAATCTTAGAGCAGTGAGTTTTTCTGTTAACTTTAATTTAAAAACAAATTCTTATTAATAGTTATTATGTGTCATGTGCATTCAAATAACATTTCCCCTTACTTATCTATTCTTTCTCCTTCAGTCTTTAAAAAGTGTATAGAGTATTCTTTTGAGCTTAATGTCTTGTTGGATAGAAAATTTTACTTGGTTTAATTTGGCTTTTCTCTCTTAATAGTAAACTACTACTAAGAAACCTTGTACTGTGTCTCCTAATTTTTTGTAATTCTGCTCTATTATCTCCAGTTCTCTTGAATGCAAGCCTGGTGCAAATATAAAGTCTGTAAAATGTTGTGTGCATTTTAAGCTACAGTAAAGAATAAAATTAAATCAACTTGCCAATGCCGAAGCTACAAACTGTCTTACTAGTGGCAGTTTGTAAATTCAACCTGTTTCTAAATATAGAAATAATGTGATGAGTTATGTTCCAACTACCTGTAAGGCGCTTACCTTTGGAAGGACTGTGAGGCACTAGGAGAAATTGGGAGCAGGATATGGAAGAGACTGTGGAGAAAACTTGGAAAGAACGGAGGTACTAAGAAGAGGCAAGAAATGATTGAGAGATAAGAAATGATTTTGAGCCTTGGGAGGGACTAAGAAAATAACTCTATATCCATAGAGTCTAGGCAGTACAAGTTAGGATGAAAACTCACCTGGGGGAAATTGAGGTGACAGAGAAAATAGCAAATTTACGGATTGGGTAGAAACTTGGAAGAATTATAGACACTCAAAAAGAACAGGGAAGAATTTGGGGAAACTAATGGGACTGAAAATGACTTCAATGAATGGGAGAGTTGAAGGACTGAAAGGTACAAGGAAGGGATGGGGAGATTTGCTGGCTCTGGGAGGTCCTGGGCACAATAGAGTGTGGATTTGATTACCAGCAAAGAATGGGGGAAGTTAAAAAGAAGTAATGGAGGGAATGGAAGGGAACAATAAAAAGAATGACATAAAAAGTAAAAGATGATTGTTTAAATCTTTTCTTCCATAAATAAAGCTTAAAGTGCCTGAGAAATTTAGCATTGATTAGAACTTTCAAAGAGATTTCTTCTTTCAGCAATGCCAGCAGTACATATTTCACTCTTCTGCCACATGGATGAGGGAAACTGAGAATGAGTTTTTTGTGACAAAAAACTTAAATACATTATTTTAAAGTATACTGTATTATTATATCAGGTATATTGTGACTAGGTTGAGGGGGTGCACTGGAGGACACATTAATCACTATATCTACACAGAGAAATTGGTTTTGAAGAAATGAAAACCTCCATGACATAAACATTACATCTAAAATTGGCTTAATTAAATAGAATCCTAAATATGTTTTATTTACTTAAATGGAGATTTGGAAAGATACACTACTAGTTTATTAAATTAAATCATACTCCTTTGAGTGCAAGAAAGTCTATATATTTATTCATTAGAATACTCTCTTCTTTGTTAGATTGGTGTCCATTTGCTGTATATGTTGTATGAACCAGGCATTGGAAATGCAAAAATGAGGAAGAACAGTTCATCTACTCAGAGTGCTCATAGTCTACAGAAGAAGTATTTGTTCTGAAAATAGGCACTTCTGGAATTTATCAGTACATGGATAACTAATGGTCCTATAGACATCTCTGCATGATCCAAAAGGGCCTTTATATCTTCAGAGTTTACCATCAGTAGGGCTTTAGTGTTATATCTTTTCTCATAATGAATTCTTTAGAAATTACCAATCCATTAATGACATATGTAATCATATAGGCCAATAGAGATTTTTTGAGGGATTTTTTTTCTGTTGTTTTACATCTCTCCTCACATGAGAACAATCAGTATATTGAAATATGGACTTTCTTTTCCTCTCATCCTATCTCACTGTTAACATTTTAAACTTCAAACAAATCTTTTAAGAAAAAGATTCAAGAAAGGTTCAAACGTGAAAAATGGGAGTTCAGATAAAGTTAGTATTCCTGAATAGACCCAGAAGAAGGAAGACTTATATGGTATTTAACATAGATAAAACTCACCTTGAAATATCTTAATTAAAACCCACTTTCGTACAGTCCTCATAGTGTTCTGCAATCAGCTGTGGGGTGGAGGATAAAAAGAAGGAGGGGAAGAAAAGGTCTTTGCCTCCAATACAAAGTAATCAGTTGAAACCTAAATAAAAGAGATGCACTGAAAATATAGGGCTTCAATAACCCAAATGCTGCACTAGATAGGAGGTTCCACAGCTGGACCTCCAAGGTCCTTTTAGTTTCAGGGATGCAATGATTTGGTATTCCCTCATGGATAAAATGCTATTAGCAGCAAGTCATCCAGGATTCTGAAATGCAGGCACAAAATATTCCATGAATTTAAACTGGAGTGAAGTCTCCACCATCCTTATTTGTCTGCTAAGGAAAGCTTAAATAAAAATTCCCTATTTACTAATTGGGCTTTATCCCTTAGATCATTGCAATAGTTTTATAAACCTAACACATAGAATTAGGAATCTGTAGTAGATTTCTCAAACAGTAGAAAGAATAGATTCGAGGTACTGTATATATGAACTAGGTGTGATCCTACTCTCTTTAGCTAGTAGTATTTATTTCCTGACTATGAGGAAAATGGTTATGCCTTCCTTGAATACTAATCACATATTATGTTATTAAGAATTTTTAATTACCTATATATGAATTTCAATATTTTTCAGTTATGAAACTGATCTTAACTATAATGCCTATTGATATCAATTCATACTATCTTAGAGGGGAATTTCTAATTCTATAAGGAGAATAGCAAAATGTTGTCTCACCCAAGTTTGTCAGCTTCTTCACAAGATTACAAAGTTGAGAGCAGCTGAAGCAAGACCTCTCTGGCATGTGATCTGTGGAATCTTTCTTACTTACAAAAGGATTTTCCTGTGGTAGGTCAAATATTTTGAGTTGGATTTCAAAAAACCACAAATCTAAATTCAACAAGTAGACAACACATGACAGAGGTCCATTATTTTATGGCAGGATCCTCCGATTTGCTGTAATGGCTACAAATCAAGAAAAAGTTAAACATTTTTGCATGATTTTAGATTTTGGAAAAGGGGAAGCAAGGAACATAAAGACTGTGTTTTTAATATGATTTTATGGATTTCTCTTGGATTAAAAAACAAAAAATCCACAAACTTTTGAAGGTATTTCTAAGCTTTAACAGGGAATAATCTTTTAAAATATTTGAAAATCGAGCCTATACTCTTGCATTCTGAATGCTAATTAACCCAGATTTATTAAATAATTTAATGCGCATTTGTATGAAAATTACAACTGCCTACCTATTTAAATTATATTTTGAGTTTTATATTATTGGTGTTGCAAAACCTATAGATTAAATTAAAAAGTGACAATAATGATCTACTGATATAAATGTTCTTCTTTGGGGGATAATTGCTTATATTGCAAATGGCTATAAATCATAATTTTTAGTGTGGGAAATAGGAATCCTATGCTTTATTATTTTTGTGATTATGACCTTCCTAGAGTTCCATAGAACTATAATAGGAAATGGCCTGGAAAGACAAAAACAAAAACAAAAAAAAAAACATTTTCTGTCTCTTTAAAACTTCCCCCACTCTTTTTGGGACCTGCAGCCTGGCCTGCATCCCTGAGGCAAGTTAAATCTTTTCTTTTTTTTTTTTTTTTATTTTTTTTTGAGACAGAGTTTCACTTTATTGCCCAGGCTAGAGTGAGTGCCATGGCGTCAGCCTAGCTCACAGCAACCTCAAACTCCTGGGCTCAAGCAATCCTGCTGCCTTAGCCTCCCAAGTAGCTGGGACTACAGGCATGTGCCACCATGCCCGGCTGATTTTTTCTATATATATTAGTTGGCCAATTAATTTCTTTCTATTTATAGTAGAGATGGGGTCTCGCTCTTGCTCAGGCTGGTCTCGAACTCCTGAGCTCAAAGGATCCGCCCACCTCGGCCTCCCAGAGAGCTAGGATTACAGGCTTGAGCCACCGCGCCGGCCAAATCTTTTCTTAAAAGAAATAACTCCCAGGTGGTGCCAGCTACCTAGGTGGGGGGGGGGGGCTGGCAGAGTGCACATGCTTTGTCTTTGGCAGAGGCCTTTGGCAGAGGCCTTTGGCAGAGGCCTTTGGCAGAGATGGGATGATTAGAATAGTTAACCACAGTATTTGCCTGAAGCTGAGAACCCATCCTTTTAAAGCTCTGTATTCTGCTTATGTTCAGGAAAAATTTGGCATCTGAGAGGATAGTCTGCTTTTTCCTCCCTTTGCTGGCAAAGGTAATAAATCTCTTTTCTCTTCCCCATAAACACTTGTCCACATTCTTCTGATTCAGACTAATGGACAAATGTCAAGTTTTCATTAACAGAAGTGTGTTTCTCGCATTTATTTCTCCATCAAAAATGTCTAGAGAAGTGCTGTCCAATAGAACTTTGTGCAATGATAAAAATATTCTATATCTACACTGTCAAACATAATAGCCACATGTGCCTATTTACCACTTGAAATGTGACTAGTGTAACTGAGGAAGTATGCATGAATTTACTTAAGGAAAATGTGTTTTGTTAGGATACCCCATGCTTCTCCATCTGTCCATCCTTCTAGCTGATCTATACTTTTTAAATACTCCCTGTGTGTAAAGCGCTATGTTAAGTTTATGTGCTGGGAGAGATAAGATTTGTATAAGATAAATAATTCACTGAGTAGGCTAAGTGACAAAGGAAAGAGCAAAGTGATATGAGAGAACCAAAGAATGAGACTATTTTGAGGTAATGGAATTAGGAAGAGACTCATGGAGGAAGTAGTTCTTTAAATATTTTTGAGAACTGGCTGCAAGTTATATTAAGAAAGATTAAAAGGGAAAGACACTGTAAGATAGAAAAGTCTGGAATGTGGGTATAAGGAAGAGAGAATAGGCCAAAGCTTTTTAAGTGTGAGTGACTAAAGAGGTTAGTGCCAAGAACAGATAAGATAGAATCAGGATAATGAATATGTTTTGGAAGAAAATGTTGAGACTAAGTAAGCGGATATGTTACAGAGTAGTCACCCCTCCTCCCATAGATATGGAAGGGAAATATTGAGAGTGGGATAATGTGTAACAGGGAATGGCCTGGAAAAAAACCTCTTTAAAACTTCCTCCACTGTTTTTGGGAACTGCAGCCTGCCCTGCATCCCTGAGGCAAGTTAAATCTTTTGTTAAAACTCCCAGGTGGTGCTAGCACCACAGGTGGGTGGATGGCAGAGTTCTTAGGCTTTGCCTTTGGAGGAAATGGGATGATTAGAATAGTGAATCACACTAATTTCCTGAAGCCAAGAACCCTCCCTTTAAAAGCTCTGTATTTCTGCCTATGTTCAGGAAATTTGGGATTTTGAGAGAAGGTCTACCCTTTTTCCTCCTTAGGAAAGTAAACTCTCTCTTTCCTTCCTCCTCAAACCTCACTCTTCTGATTCGGCCTCTGGTGGACAAGTGGCTGAGCTTTCAGTAACAGATTTTGGCATCCCTGGGTGGACCCATTGGCTTCCAGGTAGAATGACACCCTGCAACTGCTGGAAGATGAAGGGAGCAGCTCAGGGAAAAGCTGTGGCTAAAGGGCATTGTTTCTTTGGGTAAGAAAGAAATGGATTTCCAGCAGCTGCAGGGTTGACTTTGCTCCAGGAAGTCCCATCTCTTTCTTTCTGAATAGATGAATGGACGAAGCTCTGACCAAACTGAATCTGATTTGAGGGGAAGGAAACAAATCTGGGAAGCATTGCGACAGCCGTGGTCATTTGTAAGTAAAGCCCCCTAGGATGCTGAAACCTTGTTTCCACCCATTTGTGGTGGCTTTTCAGCCCTCTTTGTTGGTTTAGAGGCACCGATTGTGGGTGGAAATGTACCAGTTTAGGAGGCATTGAACCTGGAGCTCTTTTGCGGTTCCCAGGGAGTGGGGGAGACTGGGCTACCATTTGGGGAAGGTTTGAACATTCCAGCCCTAAGGCAGGACATTTGGCACTGTGGCAGTGCAATTTGGGTGGGATTGTCCCCTTTGGTTGTCCCATTTGATTGTTAGACCTGGCATTTTGTGTTGAGAATTCGCTGTATTGTATGTGTTTGTTTGTAAAGTTTTGTTGCAACATAGGAAAGTTTTGTCTAAAAGTTCCTTGGGAAAAATTTTGGCTGGATGGCAAACTTAGAGCTGTCAACCTATGTCTAAGGAAAATGATTTTATCATAATCCAATGTATGCGGTGGAGTGTGAGGAAAAGTGGCTGTTAAATGAAACTTTAGATTGTACTGTCTTGTAACCAAAATTATTTTGTCAAAGGTCAGGTAAATATCCTATATGTGTTGGCCTATTGGGTAGGAAATATCTGATTTATTCAAGGTTGGACATTTCATGTTTAATGACCTAATGTGATCTTGAAGGCCTACGATGAAGTTAATGCTTTTAACCACTGAATTTCCTCAGCAGAAGGAGAAACCGGTGGGCACAGCTGACCACCACCACGTAGTGAGGGGGTTAGGGGAGAGGGTGCCTGTTGCCCCTACCCCCAGGAATGCTAGCTCCCCGGTAGGGGGTCGGAATGACTGGGGTGCCCACAGCCTGAGAAAACAATGCAGGTTCTGATCTACCCTGCACCAGAGGCTGGTATCGGGTAGCCAGTTGGGGAAATAGCCCAGTGCAGGTCCAGCCTTGGGCAACCAACACCAGCCACAGCCATTTTGACACTGAGGGAGAGGAATGGAGTAGGACAGAGGGATAAAAACACCTACAATCCCCGCCCCCTGCTGGTGCATGGTATTATGCCCAGTAGAATTTCTAGCTGCCTTTGGTGTTTGCCTAGAACAGGAGCAGGGTACTTAAAAAAGAAAATTCCTTATTTACCTGCCACAACCAGTCCCGCTTGGGCCATCTGTGACCAACATAATGAAAGCAGGCTCAGGGAATCAGGGAGCACATGTGCTTTCTGCACTTCTGCCCCCTACCCCCCACCCCCAGTGAGGGTGGTAAATGCAGAATGGCATGACCCTGGGAGAGCCATAGCAGCCCATTGTTGTGTGGAAGAAGGGTGGACAGCCTTGGCTCCAACCTGCTGAGTGCCCTGCCACTGTGAGGGGCGGGGGAGGCCAGGACTGAAACTAACTTGGGTAGAAATGGTCTCTCCCTCTAAGCAGAAAACTCAATTTTGCCAGGGGACGTTATGTAATCAGAAGGGGACGAATTATGTATGCTTTTTGTAAAAAGAAAGGACATTAAAAAGCTCTTTGCCCAATAGTTACAAAGGCCTCCAGATGGTAAGAAGACCCCAGGAGAGAAAAAGTTTTTTGTTTTTGTTTTTTTAAATCCAAGACTCAGACAAGCATGGGGGGTGGAGAGCCCCTGCATCCAAACATCTCCACAGGAGCCCTGGGAGAAATTGAGTGGTGATTCAACTGGTGTCCACCTGAATGGACAGAAGCTTTCCAATGCAAGACACTACACAACCCCCCCCCCCACAGCCACAAGGCATCAGCCATGCACAGCACTCAATGAGCCAAGCAGAGAGTGGTGGGGGAGGGGCCAAACAACAGTGAGGCAGCTATAGACAAGCTTCAGAACTTGAATGGTATGAAAGCTGAGCAGGGGATTTGTGAACCTGCAATCAGACAGAAATTATCTGGGGTTCCTGTCTGGATCCCAGACGTTGGACTGATGGTAAAGTCCTTGTATGAGACCCTTCAGGAAACAGCTTCTGGGTTTGCCTGACTTGTAAATAATATGAAAAACAAGGAATGAGCCTTAGAGTCTTAGTAAGGATGCTGAGAGACATCCCACAGTCAGTGACATATTAAAGCAATTGTAAGATTGCCTCCTTGATAAATTGTTATTACAAACTGTCTCTATTCTCAGTCCTGTCACCCTTTTGCCTTTGCAACATGACTGTTCAAAGGTTCTGGAGATTGTATTCTACACAGCATGGATCTGTCAGATCAGCCGATGCCAGAACAAGATTGAGATTTTCTCACTGGTGGAACAGCTTCATGGACAATGAAGGATTGGATAAAAGAGAGGTGAGCACAGCAATGACACTGCCACCTGGGACTTCAGCCCAGGAAACTGAGTTGCAGTTATCAAGGAAAAGGTAAACATTTCCACGCTTCTGCCATTTGAAAGGTGTCTCTTGACAGCAGGAGATAAGAATATTAAGTGTGCCACTGAAACAAATAATGGCCTTGATACAGGCCATGGCTGAGCCCAGGCAGGTGGCCAACATGGCAAAATGAAGTCAAGCCCCTGACAGAGCTGCTAAGAAGGCCACTCTGGAGGCGATCAGTTCTCTGAAAGCCACTGGAGGTAATCTGTTCTTTGGGACCAATCATTCCCCAGATAGATTTAGATCCCCTTTAAGCTAAAGACTGGGACTCTGTGCCATTTGGGATGGCACAGCTAAGTGGAGACAAATTTATCATTGACTTGTTCTCGTACTTGGAACTTTGCTCTGGCCTCTTTTGAGGCACCTACACATATTAGAGGTGTGATGCTTTAATGGATTTGGGGAATCCCATTTGGGAAAACCCCATTTACAATGGACTGTTTATGTGCTTGCCTTAATGGATTTGGTGAGGCTTCACTTGGAAAGATCCCATATACAAAAACTGTTTATATGTGCTAGGTGGTCCAAGGACAGAAAGGTGACCCACTGCACAGGGAGCCCAACATGTAGGGGTCTAACCATTTCGATGATTGACAGTTTTACTTGGTGTTAGTAGATATCATTTCAGGATGGAAAGAGCACCTAAAGCTCCAAAATGGACTCCTACCAGGAGCTACTGGCACAGGGCATGGCCTTTGCTGAGTTCCTATGCATGTATGAAGGCTTGGAGGACAAAGGATGACAGATGTCAGCAGTCCAGAGAAAGAGGCCAAGTGAGTGTAAAATGGCATACTGGTGATGTACACAATGGACAGGCAGCTGCAGAGATTGCCCCTCCTTCTACAGGGAGGTCAACAAGTCCTACAGCCAAGAAGGAGGGACTTGGAAACCAAAAGGCTCAGACAGCACCATTGTCAACAGGGCCCAGGAGCCAAAGGAGCCCTGGGCATTTCACAAGGTGACTAGCAGTATTGCTTCCTGTGATCTAACTAACATATCAGCTAAGGGAAACATACCAGTCTTCAAAAGTCTCCATAGACAACTGTCTTTATTGGTTGATTCAGGCTTATGAAACTAATTTATCAAGTCTAGTCTTTATCTGCCGTAATTATTGATTCTCCCTGTTCACCTTTCCATCACTAAGGTTTAGAAAGACATTCTTATTAAAAGTTAAACTATTTGAACTTTGTTCTATAAGGGAAAACCACAAGGAATATAGACATTAGCCCCTGTTGACAGCAAGAAAGTTTCTGAAAATGCTGTTGTTTTTCCTGCTTTCCAGTAAGTGTGGTCAAGTGTCAAATTCCAGATTGCTAATTATCTCTCCACAAGTTTAGGCCTAAGCCTATACTTGAATTGTTACCTGTGTATGCAAATTTAATTTGCAGAGAGAAATTTAGTTTTTCAGTGAGATTAAAATTACCATAACCTGGTTGCCTTATTAGTTGAAAAGTAATAGGGAAAGAAATTCCCACAGATGGGGTAACTGAAATTTATACTCCTTGTGACTTATCATCTTGAGAAAAGTTTCTTTTGTAGTTTCAGATTTCTGTGGGCTGCGATTTTTAAGCAGGTGTACTGTGGAGATTATGACAAATCTCCACTAAGAGAATTTAAGATATCTAAGAGAATTGTCACAACCATGAAAGGTGAGAAACATCAAGTGCCCATTGTCCCCTTTTAAAACAAAACAACTTTTTCTATTGGAAATCAAACTCTAAGTGGCTGTGTTTTAGCACACACGAGACATTCCTTCACTTTCATTCTCTTTATTCTTCTAACAAGTTTTACTTTTGGCATACTTCAAGATAGGAAAAAAATGAGTATTTCTTCTCAATTTTCAAAAATTTGTAAATTCTTAGAATATTCATTATAAATAGATCAAAACATTCAACCACATGCCATCAAAAAGACAATTGATTTAAACCAAGTTGACTAGCAATCTTTCTCTTCCCCCTCAACTTTTACAGTACTGCTGATCTCCCCACTTCATAGTCCTTTAAATTATTCACATAAAATATATTAAATTATTCAAGAAAAAAGTTCTAGGCACTGCACTCATCCAATGTCACTTTCATACTAACAAATCTTGTTTTCTTTTTTATTTTGGAGGGTAAGAATTCCATCTATTTTGCCCTGTATTGTTGTCTCAAATCATTTATTTTAGTGTGAAATTGTTCTATATATATGTAACCAGTAGGCATTATTGTGGTGAATATTATGTTTCTTTATTAATATTAGAGCCTTAGAATATTGGAAATTTCTTTTTGATATGTTACTATAAATACTGATTTAAAAATACACATATATGCATACATGCATATATGTGTATGTATGTATATATAATATACATGAAATACGCAATATCTAGATCAAAAGATTCTAGTGTCTAGTTTAAAGAATTCCAGAACACTGGATAAGAGAATTACATTTGGAGGAGCAACACATTTCTAGGTCTCAAAAATTTATCTTCTATGCATATTTCTTTATCTTGGGGAGCTAACGTTCCACAAAATCGCTATTACATTTAAATATGTTGTAATAGCATTGTTTAATAGATCAAATGAATAGAAATAGAGGTGGTGGTAGAAACATACTTAAATTGTATTCTTATCATTTATATTCACAAAAAAGTCTTTGTTAGAATAATTGATATTGAAGGAGCTCAGGAAATTTCATCCCACAGTATGACTCCTTGGTATAAAGAATAGTGCCTGGCTTCCAGGATTCCTTCCTAATCAACCTGCAGTCCTGTACAAGGAAATATTGTTGTCTACAGTGCTAATGGTGCCCTCACTTTTAAGAACTGTAACTGCCTCTTGGTAAAATAAATGAATTAGTGTGACTGTATATACTTATTAGTACGCTTAAGAGTAGGTTTTAGTTAAAACTATCCCTTTCCAGTGACATAATAAACAGTTTTTTTGGACAAAAAAAAAAAAAGAATATTTTGAATTAAAGGACCTTAGAGGCCAGTCCTGGTGGCTCATGCCTGTAATCCTAGCACTCTGGGAGGCCGAGGCGGGCGGATTGCTCCAGGTCAGGAGTTCGAAACCAGTCTGAGCAAGAGCGAGACCCCATCTCTACTATAAATAGAAAGAAATTAATTGGCCAACTAATATATATATAGAAAAAATTAGCCGGGCATGGTGGCACATGCCTGTAGTCCCAGCTACTCAGGAGGCTGAGGCTGTAGGATTGCTTGAGCCCAGGGGTTTGAGGTTGCTGTGAGCTAGGCTGATGCCATGGCACTCACTTTAGCATGGGCAACAAAGTGAGACTCTGTCTCAAATTTTTTTTTTTTTTTTAAATAAAGGACCTTAGAGATCAACAGGCTTTGTAAAGGGCTTTCCCTCGATTAGCATAACCAGAGGGACTTATCAAAAGAACAGTTGACTTCCTTTCTCCTCCCTGTTACCTCACTATATTGTAGGAAAGAATATCAAGAATACAACCAGACCTGGCCCAAATCATTTTAAAAATAATACCTGTTTCTCAAGGTCAATCTAATTTGCAAAGAGAATCATTTAGAAGTCAATCTATTTCTCCCATCCATTCATCCTCCCTAGCAACCATTTTTGCCCCTAAACAAAATTACCTATATTCCTCATCTCCCTTTTTCCTCTAAAATGAGTGTATGAAAATATCTGGATCCCACTGGGATATTGGGTAGTCACTCTGTGATTGTCACCCTGCGCATGGTAAATAAACCTCTTCCTCTTATTAACCTGCCTTAATTGTGAGTTGATCTTTTAGCCAAATTTTTGGGGAAAGGGGAAGTTTCCCTTTCCACCAATAGTATGTTCATTATTTTTAATGTATCACAAAGGGAAACTGCAACTTCTGGGCATAATGTTGGTAAGTGATTTTATCCGTCTTTTTGTTGCTTCAGTTATCATAAGTGAAAACTGAATATTTTTCTTAGCCATTTTATGTAGGTCATATTTTCTAGTTTGCAACACTCTCTGACTTTATCATGTTGAAAAAAAGAAAAACATTTTTTCTTGGATTCTCTCTAAGTAAAGTTCCTTTGGAAAATTAGTCTTTCTGAGTAGGATCAACTAATATATCTTTGGTTGTCTTTTACTGTGACATTTTATAGTATACCTATTATTATTACATGAATCCTTTTAAAACTTACATACTTAGGTTACTTAAATATCTGGTGATTCAAAACAAAAATATTTGTGAGTATACAATTTAAATGATTACACTTTATTTTTATTTTTTATTTATTTATTTATTTATTTTTTGTGAGACAGAGTCTCACTTTATTGCCCAGGCTAGAGTGAGTGCCATGGCTTCAGCCTAGCTCACAGCAACCTCAAACTCCTGGGCTCAAGCAATCCTGCTGCCTTAGCCTCCCAAGTAGCTGGGACTATACAGGCATGTGCCACCATGCCCGGCTAATTTTTTCTATATATATTAGTTGGCCAATTAATTTCTTTCTATTTATAGTAGAGATGGGGTCTCACTCTTGCTCAGGCTGGTCTCGAACTCCTGAGCTCAAAGGATCCGCCCACCTCGGCCTCCCAGAGAGCTAGGATTACAGGCGTGAGCCACCTCGCCCGGCCTTATGATTACACTTTAAAGTATGTCCGTTTTGACCAGATAAAGTGATCAGCTTAGAAATAAAATATGTGAACTAAAATAAAATCTTCAGGCTCAACACCCCACCAGCTGACTGAATGGACCCCCTGGTGGCCAAAGGAATATCCTAAAACTAAATTGCCTGCCAGGAGGAAGGAGGTCAGGCAAGCCTTATCACGACCCCTCCCTTCTTGGGGATATCCTTTGTAACCCATTAACAGGCCTAAGGGTATGTAAGACAAACCTGCAGGTCCTCAATTTATACAACAAATATATATCTGGTGGCTTATCTCTGATAACAGCTCCTTATGTTGAAACATTCCAAGCCTTTAGACAAAGCTTCATGTCTTTAACCAGTTACAAATCAAAGAATCTTTAAACTCACCTATAACCTGTAAGCGCCCCCCCTGCTTCGAGATGGCCCACCTTTTCCGCTTTTCCAGCCAAACCAATGTATGCCTCACGCATATTGATTTATGACTTTACCTGTAACCCCTGTCTCCCTGATATATATAAAAACAAATTGTAACCCAGACACAGCGAATCCACTTGCTCAAGGTTTCTTGCAAGTGGCTCAGGGTCATGGTCTTCAAATTTGGCTCAGAGTAAATTTCTTTAAAATTATTTTACAGAGTTTGGCTTTTTTTCCATTGACAAATATAATTTTTGGCATTAAAATAAAAAAGAAATCCACAACTTTATACATGTTGACTGAATAGTCATTTGAGGATGATGCAGCAACATTTATTTTAAAATAGAATTTTCTCAGATATGCCAATAAATACATTACTAAAGACTGTATAGACAATAAGTTAAAAATAAATTAAAATTTTAATCTAATGAATTAATGATATTTTTAAATAGTCCTTTTTTTTTCTTACTTCCTCACTGGTTAAATAGAAATGATAAGAACCACTTGAAATTTAACACTTCCATTTCATGTTATGTGGCATTCTTATAAATAAATAATATTCTTATTCTAAGTCACCACAAAAATCTCAATTAAAATGGCATAGTTTAATGATATATCTTTTAAAATAATTTTGATGAATTTCTTTAAAAAGAACCAAGATTGATTTTGCTAAGAGTTTCAAAAGCCTTACATTTGGCAAAAAGGAAGAATGTATCACATTAACATTGCTTAAGCTTTCGGGAAAGAATATTCTTTGTTTGTACTGACTATCATTGCCAGCAATGGCACCAATTCAATTAGTGTAAAATTTCCACTATTTAGCATACAGTAGGTTTTATCATTAATCACACTATCTATATGTGATTGAAAAAAATTGGGGAAATGTGATAGCTTTCCACTCAGGCTATTTGAACTCCTGCTGCCAAGATTATTTACACACTGGCAAATTCCTGCAAGTCCTAATCCTATTAAAACAAATATAAAGGAAATGAAGATTCATGTTTCTGCAAATTACTACGCTGACAAATACTGTGATAAATTCAGCAGTTGCATTCATCTTAATGCAATTTCCAAAGTATGTAATCAGTTATTAAAACAATGGTAGCTACCATTATTTGAGGTCTTATTATGTGCCAAACATTGTGCTAAGTGCGTTTAATACAACAATATTATTATATATGTACTGTTATTGTCAATTCCATTTACATATGAGGACATTGAGGCTCTAAGTGTTTAAATAACTTGTCCAAAGTCACAGAGCTATTAAGGTATGCAGCTGGAATATAAAAGCAGATTTATCTGACTCCAAAGCTTAAGTTCTTAGCTACCACACAGACTATACAAGATGAAATATGTTTATGTGTTCACTTATACTAAAACAAACCAACAAACTTTAGTAATGTTTTGAAATCTGAATCTAGATTTAAATCAAGGTCATCACACAGTAAAGAGCTGTTCTGTATGAAAATGTAACTTTAGGACAAATAAGAAAGATAGTTGATGACAAATGGTTTTGTTAATTTAACTTTTTCTCAGGAATCAATTTTCTGAACTTTCTGATAATGGGATAAACAATTATATGTAGGCTTTATTCCATGTGTTTCTATAATTCATATTAAATTACAAATAATAAATCTTCTGTAGAAAGAACTAAACACTATCTTTTGATCCAAATGCTTATCTTCTCATTAGAAAAATGTCTACTCATTCAATAAGCAATTGAATTGGAAAATAGATTTACTTGATGCTACATTTCATTCAAATTGATGTTGCATAATTAGGTAATTTGCACTAAGGACATTTAATGGAACTATGTTTCATTTTTCGGGAATTCATGCTAAAATTAGATAAAAAGTCTCAACTTTACAAATCTCATTTTCTCCAGAAATATATATTATTCATAAAGACTTCTCCAACACTAATTTTTACTTAAGCCTTATGTAATGGTCTTGACAAATCTGCATATGCGAGGAAGATTTCATGAAATATTTCTACTGATAATTTACCATAATTTAGGAGTTATTAACAGTAAAAGTATGATTTTCTCCCTTTCAGTAAATCTCCTGGACCATACCATTGATTATTAGGTTGAACAATATGAAATTTCTAGTATTTAATTAATTTTGACCTGAAAAATAGCAATTTTATATGGTCCAACCTCATATATTCTGTGGGTATTTAGTCAGACTTTCCACTAATATTTAATTCTCCTTATAAATCACTATCTCAGTAAGAAACAATTTATTTCAAATAACTAGGGAATCTATAAACTAGGTGTGCAGGAAAACATTTCATGCAGGAAGACATTTCATGCAGGAAGACATTAATAAATATGTGGAAATTATTAAAAATGTGTAGGTTTTCTTAATAATGTAACTTTGATGTGGGATGAGCAGTATGATGCTTAAATAAGACTAATTTCTTATTCAAGTGCTGTTAAAGTCACAACAGACAAAACAGGTGTAGCAGTGAAAATCAGGAAATAAAAGGAGATCAAAAAATTGTGTTTTAGTATACAGAATTAATTGATATAAACTATGTACAATATACTGTACTAGCATAGGTAATTATAAAGGAAAGATTATAAAGACAGTACAAACACAAGCTGTAATAGAATCCCTGTCTGGTATCTACATAAAGAAAATTGTCTATATTTAGTTTGGAAGGTTTCCACTAAGGTGGAACACAGACTGCCAATAACCACTTGGACAGACATATTATTCCATCTTTTCTAATGCATGCAGGGATAATATTTCCATGTGTATGATTGTTGGCATTGCTCCTTAATCATATAGAATCTATGAAGGACAGGAAGAGTATCTGCCCAACTTAAAGGAACACCAGTTTTCTGAATTCCCTCAGTGAAATAGTTGCTCTAGTGACCAATTCTTCAAGAAAGCACAGTGTTAATGCATCAGTGTATTTTCAAATCAATCAGGATTTTATTGTTTCATTTAAATAAATGAAGTTCTTTAATATATTTTGGCCTCCTAGACTCTTGCCTTTCCTAAGCATGTTTCACTTACATTGCCATCTAAGCACGACTATTAGTCATATGTAACACCTGGAGTACTGATAACAAATGCCTTTTTTAATACAGTATGGGAGCTTGATATTTAGTAATGATGAATCCATTTACACAATGAAGAATCTTTTTGCAAAACAAGTCATTCATATTTAATGGTATATATTGTGTGAAATTATGTATAATTTTAGTTGTATTTAATGTCAAAATATTTTTAGTTTTAAAATACACATTTTTTCTGTATGAATGCACTTTGTAGATAAAGTTTTATAGTATTTATATCACTCCAAATAACAGTAAAATGCAACTCACTAATTAAAGTTTATTTTATTTTGGAAAATCATGCTTGGCTATTTTCTTCCCCCTGAAAATAATCAAGGTAATTAAGACATTCTCAGATAAGCAAAGTCTCAGAGAATTCACCAAGACAATACCAGCCCTACAAGAAGTACTCAAAACAGTGTTACGCACGGAACACCATAATAAAAACTCACGAATATAAAAACAACCAAAACCCAAAGATTAAAGGCCAGATATTACAATGGCTCAAGAGAGAAATCAAACCAACAACATCTAACCCAACAGAATGAACAGTAATCTACCTCACCTATCAGTTCTCTCAATAAATGTGAATGGCTTAAACTCTCCACTCAAGAGACATAGGCTGGCTGAATGGATAAGATAATACAGGCCAAGTATATGCTGTCTTCAGGAAACACATCTAACCTGCAAGGATGCATATAGACTAAAAGTAAAAGGGTGGAGATCAGTATTCCAAGCAAGTGGAAGCAAAAAGAAGGCTGGCGTGGCAGTTCTAATTTCAGACGATTTAGTTTTTAAACCAACAAAAGTACTG
>VSMD01065578.1:0-51193 GCA_008750895.1 Mirza zaza
TAAGTTGCCATTTGTCTTGCTTCTACAGAAATAACAGCCTTGACCATGACTACCCATGTCTGTCTGTCTAAAGTGGTTGCACTTTAGATAAAAGCAAGTTTTTTGCATAAATCTGTGTATAAATTGGAAATGAGATTTTCTTTTGAAAAGTACAGTTGTCCCTTGGTATCCATTGGGGATTGGTTCCAGGACTCCTATGGATACAAAAACCTGAAGTTGCTCAAGTCCTTTACAGTTGGCTCTCTCTATTTGCAGATTTTGTGTCCTCAGATAACAGGGGCTGCCTGTATTTAATATATTTTTACCAGTGACTTCATGTAGGCCTGCACTGAAATTTATTTTATAGGAGTTCATTAAGTGCTTAAGCTGTGTCAAGTGACACCAACTTTGTGAGTTATAATTTTCACTAATCCTTCTTCCCACTTTTACTCAGATACTGAGGATGCTAGTGAAACTGACCTGGCAAAGCATGATGAAGAAGACTATGTAGAAATGAAGGAACAGTGAGTATGATTTTTGTATTTCTTGAATATAGAATGACAACAAAATCTTTATATAGGTTGAACATCCCAAATCCAAAAATCTAAAACCTGAAATGCTCCAAAATCCAAAACTTCTTGAGTATCAGCATGACGCTCAAAGGAAATGCACATTGAAGCGTTTCAGATTTTTGGATTTGGGATGCTCAGCTGGTAAGTATAATATAAATATTCTACAATCTGAAAAAAATCTGAAACATTTCTGGTCCCAAGCACTTTAGACAAGGACTATTCAACCTGCTACTCAACCTACACACCTTCTGTGTATGTTTTTGACCATAGTGCTTCCAAAGACCACATAGGTGTGTACAATTTTCCTACTTTAAGTTGGTCCCATTTAATAGTCTTCCTGTCATAAGACTCTTAATTTTTAATTTTTTAATTAAAAAAACCTTTTTTTTGAGACAAAGTGTTGGTTTGTCACTCTGGGTAGAGTACAGTGGTGTGATCATAGCTTGCTGCAGCCTCAAACTCCTGGGCTCAAGTTATCCTCCTGTGTCAGCCTCTCAAGTAGCTGTGAGTGCAGGAGTGTGCCACAACACACAGCTACTTTTTTCTGTTTTGGGTAGAGATGGGGTCTTGCTCTTGTTCAGGCTGGTCTCGAACTCCTGACCTCAAGCACTCCTCCTACCTCAGACTCCCAGAGTGATTGATTACAGGCATGAGCCACTGCTCCGGCCTATTTTTTATTTTTATTTTAATTTTTTTAGAGATGAGGTCTCTGCCATCCAGGCTGGAATGTAGCCTTGAACTCCTGGACTCAAGTGATCTTCCTGCCTCAGCCTACTGAGTAGCTGGGGCTATAGGGGTGTGCCACCATGTCCGGCTAAATAAGACTTTTTTGAGGGTGGGCCGGAAACCACCTTGAGGGAAATGATTGCAGGAGAGGAGAGGGAATAAGACCATACAACAGGAGAGAACCTTTTACCACTTCATTTTTTTTAAAGATACGAAAACCTGTGTACAGAGAGGGTAAATGATGTCTAGAAGCCGCCGGGTTCTCAGATGTGTGTGAGCTTACTGAGCATCAGCTGCATGCTAAGCAACGTGCTGGGGCCTTGGACAGCTTAGGGAAACCAGAACTGGGAAGCAGAGCTGTTGGCTCTTGGTCATGTGCTCTGTCCACATTCACACTTGTCCTCCTTGTCTTCAGACAGCCACAGCCAAACATGTCTAGAGAAACGGAAACCCCACTCACTTTTAGCATATGTGCAGATGGAAGACCATATAAAATATATTCAGCATGCATTTGTTGAATGTATTTTGAAGATCTTGATTAGACTTTTATAATTTCTTGCCTTTAAATTACATAATCTACATTCCTTTCCTTTTAGGTCCTATCTGTAAATTTTTATGGCCATTTTCTGGACTCTGTCATCCTTTTCATGCTTTGGAACCTAAAGGGGTAATTCAGCCAAGTCTAAACAGTGCTGAATAAAGAAGGATTCCTTTAATAATTCATATGCTCTACCAGTTTTGTTCCTGAAACTGCTTTTTCTTCTCTTTTGAGCAAAAAGCTTGAATTGATTCACCTTGACCCATTTGAGATGTATTTTCACTTACCTGTTCTTCTCATACGTGGTTTCCATGGATCTGACTTTTTTTTTTTCCTGTTTACTTCTTCAGTCTATCAGTATTCCCTTTCAAAGACAGACTCAGACTTCAAAGGTATTGGCTGGCACCCTCAATGTGGTGAAAAATGTAATGCCTTGGGTTCCAGATAATTCTGAGCATGGTTTACTCATCCATTCCCTCTCCTGTAAATACGTTTAAGCAGTTTGAGATGACATTTTAATTGATTGTTTCCTCTTAGTATTTGATGATGTAGAAAATAATTTTGATTAAAATTTAAGGCCTTGTGTGATTCAAGGTGGACATCAAGGGTACATATGAATCTGCCCTAAAAGCATCAGACCTGCATGATCCTCAGATTCTGTCTCCTCCTTCCTCCACCTGTAGAGAGTTCGGTTGTATTTACAACCTTATTTGAGCAATCAAAATGTTACTGTGCCTGTGTGCTCGCTTTGGCAACATATATCCCAGAAGTTTATTGGGCCTGTTGTGTGTGCAATAGGGTTCTTTTAGGTTAAGAATCCTGTTTTTGTCTCTGAAATCAGAGGTGTTTTTCAGGTAGGAGCAAAAATATTGCTGAAATGGGATTTACATGTGGAATCTAATTGCCTATAATCCATTAGATGTGAGAAAAAAAAATAACGTGCCAAGTTCTTTTGCTGTGTGTGTGCTGTATGTTCTCACTTAGCTGGGGGTGCAAGTAAGTGCTGCGTTTTAATTTTTGTCTCTGAATTACTGTTATTTCTCTGATCCTAAAAAGAACAGTGCTTTAAAAAATGACATGAAGGTTTATTGACTTAGTGCTCACACTTTCTGTGTAGAAAAACATGCTGAGGGCATAACCTTACTTACTCCTTTGGAATTTTATAATCTAATTGTAGAGTTAATGTAAGAGTTGTGTTTAATGCCATTTCTCCACTTTTGTGTGCATTTGTGTTACTTACGCTTCAAAATCCAGAGGACAGTAACAACATACTTTTCAGTTTTTCTTTGTATGTTCTTGCATGTTTAGCAGTGTCATTTATTAAAAATCTGTCTTCATAGTTGTAGATTTAGACTGATTCTTGAAAGTTGGGATAATAGGATAATCAACAAAATTAGGATGTGATTCAGGTTTATTGTCTCTTTGTGATCCCTGTAGCTACTGGTAAATTTTAAACCAGCTAGCTGACTTTAGTTTCCTCTCACCTGAAGGATGTTAATGCCATTCCCAGTAGTTCCTGTGGGTAGATAATTTTGGAATTGAGTATTGAATGTTTTTATCTTTCAGTGTGGCTTTTTTTTTTTTTTATAGGATGTATCAGGACAAACTGGCTTCTCTCAAGAGGCAGTTGCAACAACTACAGGAAGGTTGGTGTGTGGTTGAATCTTTTCATTTGTAAATATATTAATATTACAAACCCTTGAAATCTGTATTTCATTTCTTTGTGGGAGTGATTTAAAATTTGATCTGTCTGATTTTAGTGACCCAGTACACATTTTGCTATTTTTCGCTGTCAGTAAAGTGGCGATTTTCAAAGTTTTATTTATTTATTTATTTTTTTGAGACAGAGTCTCACTTTATTGCCCGGGCTAGAGTGAGTGCCGTGGCGTCAGCCTAGCTCACAGCAACCTCAAACTCCTGGGCTCAAGCAATCCTGCTGCCTCAGCCTCCCAAGTAGCTGGGACTACAGGCATGCGCCACCATGCCCGGCTAATTTTTTCTATATATATTAGTTGGCCAATTAATTTCTTTGTATTTATAGTAGAGATGGGGTCTCGCTCTTGCTCAGGCTGGTCTCGAACTCCTGAGCTCAAACGATCCGCCTACCTCGGCCTCCCAGAGAGCTAGGATTATAGGCTTGAGCCACCGCGCCCGGCCTCAAAGTTTTATTTTTAATTAATTTCCAATACGTATCAAATGCTTTCTTCAAATGAAACCTCATTTGAGGCTTTCTGTGGAGCACAAATTGAAAATCACTGTGCCTAAAGCTAGATATTTTTAGGAGGGACATTGTTACCAAAGAATAAAGTTTTACTACCCTTTTTAAACCAAGAGTTAATGAACTGTGGATTATCTACACTGTTTTCTCTTTTTTTGCTTGGTAAATTAAAAGCGGATTTATCTCATCAAGTGCTGCTAGCTGCTAAAGGCAGTGTGGCATGGGCTGGGTAAGAGCGCAGGCTCTCAAGTTCTTTGAGGGGTTTGAGTCCTAGTCTCACTGCTTTCTAATAATGTGACCTTGGGCCAGCCACTTTCTTGCTTAATCAATTTTATGATCTGTGAAATAAAGAAAATAATAGTAGATGAGATTATGCACGCGAGGAGTGCCTAGCACTGTGTTGGGCACACCATGAGAACTTGGGGACAATTAGCTGCTGCCATTAGCTCTTTGGCTTCATATTATGGAGTTCCCTCATCAGTGAAATTGCTTTCCTGCTAGGTTCTTTTATTGCTTCTGGGTGATCTACTGCATTGGACGAGCCCATGGACAAGCATTATGATCAGAAAATACTTCCCCCTACAAATCACCCCCCTCATAATTAGCTCCTCTGGGGTAAGGGCAATGAAATGGGTAGAGATTTGGTTAGAATCTATACCTGAGCTATCTAATATTGTCACTGGCTACTTGTGGCTGTTTAAAGTTAATTAAATAAAATTAGTAATTCAGTTCCTCAATTGCACTAGCAATTTCAAGTGCTAAAATAGCCGCATGTGGCTAGTGGCTACCATACTGGGCAGTGCAAATGTAGTACATTTCCACTGTGCAGAAAGTTTTGCTGAACAATGTTGACCTAGACCTTACTGAAGAAGAATGAACTTTTTCCAGGAAAGGGAGGCCCATGACTCAGGCTATTGCAACAAGTGATCAGAATCCATTGGTGTGAGTACCTTTCCACTCCCCTCAGTCTCTAGAGAGTCTTGATGTACTAGGTTGAGGTGGACTCAGAATAGTTCCTAGGGGGTTTCTGCTTTGCGCCTTGGTTGAGAGTCAGAGTCCAGTTAACTGCTGAGGTGTGGCTTTCTTTGGTTTGTGTTTTACTTTCATGTTACCTAAGTGGTCACTGTTGGTGCTAGAGAATGATTTTAGAAAACAAAATACAGAATAGATCTTCAAAATAACTTTATTTTTTTTTCTCCCTCCCCCCTTTATTTTTTAAATGTTCACAATCAGGTACATTACAGGAATATCAGAAGAGAATGAAAAAACTAGATCAGCAGTACAAAGAGAGGATACGAAATGCAGGTAAGGCTCTGTTAAATGCAAATGAATCATTTTCAAACCTTCCACCATTTGCTGATTATTGATGTAATGTGGCCCTAAGAGCTGTTCTCCAAAACGTATCTCAGATATTCTACTGGGGAGAGAGAGTTCAGGGGAAGAGAGACACCAAAGCTGCAGTTATGTAAAATTATTTAATCTTTTCCAGTTGCCAAAGAATGGCTCAGTAATCAGAGGTATCAGTGGTGACTCCTTGTGGTTAGGTTGTTCTCCCTGGTACCCCAGTGGTAGTCTTGCACCTTCCTGCACATGCCTGTGTGACTGGGCTAATGGGCAGTCAGAAGTGCTGATGTGGAAAAAGGAGTGTAGGTAGTGTTTGTCCTGTTTCAAGTTTGTTTCAGTATTCTGTGCTGGGGAGGGGGTGTCCTCTTGTTATTTCCCCAAAGTACTGTATTATAAGCATTTAGAGAAAAAGCAAACTTCTGATCTGCTATATACAGTAAATATATTCATTCAACAAAAATTTGTGTGCATCTGCTATATCTAAGCAATATAAAATCGTGTAACATATTGACTTTAGGAAACTCACTGTTTCATTAACGAAATCCACATGTGTCAAGTTAAGGAACAATATGAGTTAAAGAATCATGCAGAAAGTGAAATGTGACACCTATTTAGAGTGTATAAACATGGATTCCTGAGCTTACAGGAAATCTTCTGTGTGTGTTGAATTTTATTTATTTTTTATTTTTTTGAGACAGAGTCTCACTTTGTTTCCCAGGCTAGAGTGAGTGCCGTGGCATCAGCCTAGCTCACAGCAACCTCAAACTCGTGGGCTCAAGCAATCTTACTGCCTCAGCCTCCCGAGTAGCTGGGACTACAGGCATGTGCCACCATGGCCGGCTAATTTTTTTCTATATATATTAGTTGGCCAGTTAATTTCTTTATAGTAGAGAAGGGGTCTCGCTCTTGCTCAGGCTGGTTTCGAACTCCTGACCTCGAGCAATCTGCCCGCCTTGGCCTGCCAGAGTGCTAAGATTACAGGCGTGAACCACGATGCCCAGCCTGTGTGTTAAATTTTAAAGCTCGCCATCATCCAGTGTCCTAATACCTCATGGACTCAGTATAAGATGTAAATAAGGAAAAAGATTGACATGAGCCATTTTTCTTAAGTTAGAACACCAGGGTGAGTATTGAGTTATTTTCATTCTGCTCGCAGACTCTCAATCCTGTCCTCATGTGTTCTTTCATAAACATTTCTTTCCTCCAGGTAAAAATGCAGAAGAGCTCCTAAATCAGTCACTGCTTCAACTGTAAAAAGCACATTCTGAGCAGAGATAATCCACCTGCTTTAGTAGTGTCTGGTGTCTGGCTGCTTTAACTAAAATAACAAGCACCACCTCTAAGTGCTAATTGTCATTTTGAGTTGTTGGTACAGTGTGTGATTTCTCGGAATGGCACAGGACTTCCACTCTCTGGCCTGTTCCTGCGTGATGTACGTCTGAAGCAGTCATAAGAGTGAGGCATGTTGGGCTCGGTGTATCTGGGCTCCTGTGCCCAGTGAGTCCCAGTGTCAAAGTGGGTAGGGCTTCTGGGGATTAGAAAATGAGTGTGCTTTTTCCTTAGTTAATTTTCCCACTCAACACCTGTTATTTGGCATCTGGGCTCTTAATCTGGGGTTCCTGGAACTGTCAGAATTCTATGGAGTGTGCATGAATGTGCATATGTGCTTTTTTTCTGGACAATGGGTTCACAGAATTTACCAGGTTTGCAAAGGGGTCCCTGGTATAATAGAGGGTGAATAGCACCCCCTGGAGTTATTGGTCTACCAGTAGTCTTTGTGGACAGAATGTAACAGACCCACTGTCACCTAGAAAAGATCAGCAGCCACAGACCTATTTTGTTCCAAGTACAAGGTTGGCAGAGGGGATTGTAGTGTAGTACCAATCTAGCGGTAGGGGGAGCTGCTGGGTAAACAGTTACTAATCACCTGGTAACACAGTAGGTACTAAGTAAGCTGTTGAAAACTGTTGGGTAGATACTTTAAGGTGTCTGAGAAGAGCTTTATGAGTGAGAAGTCGTCAGGAAAGGCCTCAGGGAAGGGGCTGCATTTGATCAGAAACTTGGAAATGTGATCAGAGAGACCAGAGGGCCACCCCTGTGAGCAGAGATTGGTGGCCTGATAGTGAAACCCTAGGAGGATTCAGAACTTCTGTCTTCTGGATTCTCTAGGAGTGTCCTTACTGCACAAAGCCCTTCATACAATGCTTTAAAAACATCAACACCAACTCTGCTTTTGGAGAAATTGCATTGTTTCTTCTTGACCCACCCTGCTGTTTTCAGGCCTGTTGGAGGGCGTGGACTGAGGGATACTTTTGTTTTGCTAGGGTAGTTTGGTTGCTGCTGCTCGTGTTTTGCCCTTAGGCAGAACTGCCAGAGTGAATCTGTTCAGGGTCAAGTTTTAACTAGACAGGTAACTTCTTGCATCCTTTCCTTTCATATATATCAACATTTTGCTGGTGAAAACATTTGCTTTGTGTATTGTGCTTTCAGAAAGCAATTACTGCTTCTAAATGAATGCTAACATCACTACCTAGAAAGGTGACATAGCCTAGCGAATCTAATTGCACTTTTTATCTCTTTCAGAACTCTTCCTCCAGCTGGAAGTAAGTACTATGGATCTTTGGGGTTTGTATGCTCTTTCTGAGACTGGAATCTTGCTTTCTCAATCTGGCAACCTTTCCATCTGTCACCAAATAGATTGGAAGCCTTCATCACTGTTCTGTTAGACTAATGGACATTTATCTCCATTCAGACATTCTGTCTATTCATTTTCTGATTGGGCAGCCTGTGCTTATCACAGAGGATTAAGGAATACTCACCCTCACTGCTTTCTCGTTGATTTTTTTTTTTTTTTTTTTTTGAGACAGAGTCTCACTTTATTGCCCAGGCTAGAGTGAGTGCCGTGGCGTCAGCCTAGCTCACAGCAACCTCAAACTCCTGGGCTCAAGCAATCCTACTGCCTCAGCCTCCCAAGTAGCTGGGACTACAGGCATGTGCCACCATGCCCGGCTAATTTTTTCTATATATATTAGTTGGCCAATTAATTTCTTTCCATTTATAGTAGAGATGGGGTCTCGCTCTTGCTCAGGCTGGTCTCGAACTCCTGAGCTCAAACTATCCGCCCACCTCGGCCTCCCAGAGAGCTAGGATTACAGGCGTGAGCCACCGCGCCCGGCCTCTCGTTGATTTTTATTTCACGTTAAAGCTGTTCAGAAATATGTCTGAATTATAATGGCCTAATAATTTGATATTGGTTCTTGAAACAGCCTAATCTCTGAATTGGCTCAACAGTTCTGTTTTTACAGCTGAAACTCTCTGGGCCAGTAAGAAAGATTTTTAAATTTTTCCTTTCATTCCTGGATCCCCGTGTGCTGCTTCTATGTCAGGATCGGTGCTACGGTATAGAGATGAGGGACTGAGTCTTGAGTGATGTATTGCTCCCAGGGTGGCTATTGTGTGTATGTTTGGCAGGGAGGCACATTTTGCAAAGGTCATGGTTTTTCAAAGCCACATTGTCGGAACCCATTTTAGTTCAGTTCAGCGCACATCATCAGTCATAGCCAAGTGTCACAAGGTCCACTCCCATAGCCCTCCATGGGCCCCCTTGTTTGTCACTTATACAATGGTGAGATTTTAAACATGGGTGCATGTGCAGTTTTCATTTAGTATGCTATTGATGTTTGAGTACTTCAGGGTTCAGGCATTTAATAAATGATCTATAGTAGTTTTCTTGCTGTAAGTATCAAAAAATAATAGTAACTCATGCCTTCTGGCCTTAGTATCTTATAATTTTGAATATAGATATTTCATTTGGAATCTGTTTCCCTTTGAAGTTGTATCTTTAAAAGGAATTATTTACTATCTTTGAGAAATTTGTTTTTTTTTTTTAATATAAAAGCTGTAAAATGTAAGATGTGGAAAAGAGAAAATACCTGAATAGAAAGTGAGGTGTCCTCAAAAAACAAGCAAACGTCATGTGGTTCGATTTTTGTGGTTTTCACTGAAAAACTTGCTCCCAGACACCCTGTTACTGCAAATGTGTGTGTGAATGAACCTATATTTCTCATGTTTACAATAAAGGTATTTTCTTGGCCATTGAGGACAGAGCCAGGCTTCTTTTTGGTTGGAGCCCTGGCTCCCAGGCCATGTACTCCTAGCCTCTTTCTCTTTTGCTCAGACGGAACAAGTGGAAAGAAATTACATCAAAGAAAAGAAAGCAGCAGTGAAAGAATTTGAAGACAAGAAAGTTGAGCTGAAAGAGAACCTGATTGCTGAGCTAGAAGAAAAGAAGAAAATGATTGAAAATGAAAAACTAACGATGGAACTGACTGGAGGTATGAAAGCCCCACCGGGCAGGGTCCTGGGAGCCCTGACTGCTTCCATCTTACATCTCAAGAGCAGAGCAAGGTGAGGGAAAGTGGGGTTTGACCTCACAGATCAGAGTTCCAGCTATACCATATATTGGCTGTGTGACCTTAGTCAAGCTGCTTAACTTCTCTATTTCCTTCACTTTATTTTATTTTTTTATTTTTTGAGACAAAGTCTTGCTTTGTTGCCCAGGCTAGAGTGAGTGCCGTGGCGTCAGCCTAGCTCACAGCAACCTCAAACTCCTGGGCTCAAGCAATCCTGCTGCCTCAGCCTCCCAAGTAGCTGGGACTACAGGCATGCGCCACCATGCCCGGCTAATTTTTTCTATATATATTAGTTGGCCAATTAATTTCTTTGTATTTATAGTAGAGATGGGGTCTCGCTCTTGCTCAGGCTGGTTTTGAACTCCTGACCTCGAGCAATCTGCCCGCCTTGGCCTCCCAGAGTGCTAGGATTACAGGCGTGAGCCACTGCGCCCGACCTGTTTCCTTCACTTTAAAATGGGGCTGATTAGGCCGGGTGTGGTGGCTCACGCCTGTAATCCTAGCACTCTGGGATTGGTGCTAGGCTGGCTAGCAGGCTGAGGCGGGAGGATCGCTTAAGGTCAGGAGTTCGAAACCAGCCTGAGCAAGAGCGAGACCCTGTCTCTACTAAAAATAGAAAGAAATTAATTGGCCAAGTAAAAATATATATAGAAAAAATTTGCTGGGCATGGTGGCACATGACTGTAGTCCTAGCTACTCAGGAGGCTGAGGCAGGAGGGTGGGTTGAGCCTAGGAGTTTGAGGTTGCTGTGAGCTAGGCTGACACTACAGCACTCTAGCCCGGGCAACAGAGTGAGACTCTGTCTCAAAAAAAAAAAAATGGGGCTGATCATACCCTATCTCACAGGATTGTGGTTAGACATGAGTGCCTAGTACAGTGTCCTGTACATAACAGGTGTTCAATAAATGGTAAATCTTTGGCCATGCACAGTGGCTCACGCCTGTAATCCTAGCACTCTGGGAGGCCAAGGCAGGAGGATCACTCAAGGTCAGGATTTTGAAACTAGTCTGAGCAAGAGCGAGACTGCGTCTCTACTAACAATAGAAAAGAAATTAATTGGCCAACTAAAAATATATAGAAAAAATTAGCCAGGCATGGTGGCACCTGTGTGTAGTCCCATCTACTTGGGACACTGAGGCAGAAGGATTGCTTGAGCCCAGGAGTTTGAGGTTGTTGTGAGCTAGGCTGACGCCATAGCACTCTAGCCTGGGCAACAGAGCAAGACTCTGTCTCAAAAAAAATAAAGATAAATGGTAAATCTTTGCAATCTAGTAATTGCAAGCTCTGGCTCATGCTCTATTTAATTCTTGGGTCATATGCCATTTGCATCTTTGTTATGTTCCCGAATTATTTACCCAACTCCATCTCTGGTGATGGGAATTTGCTGCTTTTCCAGTCTGCCTTAATTACAGAAAAGGTATTGTCTTCCTTTGACCTAGATGTGAGAACAAAGGCTTTCGGCTGTGTCATCTGTGCTATTAGATCTCTTCTGCCAGGTGTTACTGTGAACATTTCAGAAAGACTTGATACGATTCCAACAGTGTAGCTAAACTTAACTGTTTTCCTATAAAGGTAGTAAAGTTGCATGAGACTCAGAGCAAGTCCCTTCCTCGCCTTCTAGGTGTTCGTAAATCCACATATGGAAACTCAGCAGGTTGCAGGCAAGTTGAAGGGAGAAGCAATATGGGCTGACTCCTCTGTTGCCATCTGCAGACTGATTGATCCTAGAAGGATACGGGGAACTGGCTTGAAATCGATATTTTGGAACTTGACAAATACTGCAGGGCAAGTCAGCAGTGAGTTTGTCACTTGAATATGGAGATGGCGTGCCTCTCTGTATACCCCAAAATTTAAGTCATAACTATGTTCAGAGGGTATTGGGGCTCTGACATTTCTTATTTTAGCTGGGTTTCATAGGAAATGTAGTGTTTCTATGGAAGTTCTTGGGGCTCACTTTGAAATTAAATGTATCTAGCTAAGATCTGTGTTTCCCCCGATCTGTGAACCACCCTGGCTCTCTGTTTGACACAGACTCTGGCTCCAATCCCCATGGTACACTGAAGAGAACGTGATTGTGCCTGAGGTGGAATTTGACTCTTGAAAAATCCCTCCTCTGATAGCTTCCTCATTGAAAGACTTGGCAAAAGGACTGAGTTGCTTGAAGGCCTCTGAAAGCGGCTCAGTAATGTTTTTTTGTTCGATTGGATGCTAAAACATCAGCTTCAGACAGCACCGTCTCATTCTTGTTGCAGTGCTTTGAGACAGGTAGCACTGTGGGCCCTTGTCTGGTGCCTGCCTGCCTGCCTTTTTGACCGGCACACCGTTTTCTTTGATGATGGTGGAGCCTGGCATTGATGCCTCATTGCTCTCTGCTAGAGCCACCAGATGTTTGGGAGCCTTCATTAGGCTAGTGGGAAATACTGTCAGTTTATAGCTGCTCCCTTTGCACCTGCAGGGAAGGGTATCATCACCCTACTTGTGATTTGGCATCCTAATTACTAACAAGCGATAGACATTGTTTGGCCAGGCAGTTTTACAGCCAGAATCTTAATGGGGACAGGAGGCATCTTCGGTGACTTGAGGCTGAGCCTGCCAGGGTAGAAAAGACAAATAAATGTGGAGAAATCATCTGTAATGCAGTAGAAATAGATTATAGAAGTACTTAAAGCTAGCCATGGGCATTAAAGGTACTGATGTCCTTCCTCAAGCCATTCGGTACCCTTGGTATGGAAAGCACTGCCAAGGTAATGATAGAGTGTTGGAAGAAAAGGTACTGGAGCTAGAAGGGTAATTAGCCTTTCCACAGATGGTTCTGCTGTGGTGTTGGATTAAAGGCCTGATTTCATTCCTCTAATTGAGTGACTTATTTCACCTTTGTGGATTGATGCCCAAATTAATGTTGCCCAGCTCTGCCCCAAAAAGATATTTTTTAAAGTCTCCTTCTCTGGTTCAACATGAAGATAATCTGGATAAACAAAGTAGAACAAGAGGCTGATGAGAAGCATAGTCCAGATAACCCGTTGGAAACAGGTGCATTTGGCAACCTGCCTGTCTGACCATGGCTTAAAGCATTTACAACCCTCCATAGGAATTGGCAGGATGTACTCCTCACCCCCCAGACCTCTTGTGGGGCACTTATTATAGAAACTGATCTGTACAGGTGGAAAGGTATACTATAGATAAAGGAGCTAGAATGAGTTATAGGTCAGTGCTTCTCCAACTGTTGTGTGTATATGGATCACCTGGGGATCTTGATAAAATGCAGACTCCGTATTTCAGGGGATTTGGGGTAGAGGACAAGACCCTGCATTTTAACCAACTCCCAGGGCTACTGGTAGGACCACACTTCGAGTAGTGAGGTTATAGAGAGAATGAGTGTGAGTTTTGTCTGAGTTGAGGCCAAGGTTGTAAGTAACCCAAATAATCATTGAGAACTTAATGAGCTTTAAAATGTGGGGAGCCTTGTCATTTTTTAATGCATTTTTCTTGTTGTCTTTAGAGCAGCTGCCTTTTCTTCTTTCTTCCAACAGCCCACTAAGTGCCACTTCATGTTTTTCATTAGTTCTCGCTCACCATAGGCATCTTCCAGCCCTCAGGCCCCTGTGGAAGCTACTCACGACCTCAGGAAAGCCTATGAGTTTCCTTTAGAAGATACTGGATTCCTAGCTGGACCATGAGTCATTATAGTGTCAAGATACAAGTCTGTTTCCTGAGCACTTGCATTGGGCTAGGCATTGTATAAAAGCGTCAGAGCTCCCTCTGTAGGCTGACAGAGCTGGGGTGAAACCTGGCGCTGTTGTGGACTTAATTCTAAGGCAGGGTTTTCTCATTTGGCAAGGAGGTGATAGAACCTACGGGGTGAGGGGGGTGGAAGTGAGAGGAGCTGATGCCTATGAGGTGTTTCAAAAAGTGGCTGGTGCGTGGAGGAACCACTCATGGATTGGGAAGTTGTAGCCTCATTTAGTTGCTCAGCTCCCTTTGACTGAGGTGTCATTCTGATTTCACAGGATTCTTTGTAGGTTTGCTTCATTTGGGGATACTATTTGCAGACTCAGAGAAATGGAACCATTTGCTCAAAGTCCCCCAAATAGATACAAAGTGGTTAAGCCAGAGTTTGTCTGACTCCAAGTGTGTTCTCTTAACCACCACACTATACTGATTCTTTGTAGGTACCATGGATACATGTGATACTAAGTGACTCACAAAATTAGGCTAATGGGTAAGTTTTGTGTCCCCAAGGAGATTATACTCTGACAGTTGCAAAGCAGACACAGCTTCCCTGTCTTCCCCAACATAATGCAGTATGAGAAAGAGGGCCTAAATAAAGGTAAAGATTTGACAGGCTTGTTTTTACTGATTTTTTTTTTTTTTTTAAACATTAAGGTGTATGTCATCCTACTACTGTAGGAGCAGTGAGTGTGACATAGTACTTAACAGATGTTAATGAGTAGGGGAGGCTGGAAGTCAAGACAAGGAGAAGGGGGTCCCATACAAATATGTGGGGAAGGAGGGAGAATGGAAGAGGTGGACCTGGATTTTTGGGTAGAGTGAGCTTATCTTCAAGATGTTCTTTTCTAATGCTAACACAGTGGAATCCAGGCCATTTATCATGGTTGAAGGTGCAGAGAGGAAGGCTTGATTGACTTAACTCTGTACATGCCATCCATTCGTTATGAGCAACTTTATTCCTATCCCGATTTGGCCTCCAAAGACCTGACCTTGATTTTTGTCTCAGCCCCCCAACTCCTAGGCATTCATGTATGGTTGCCACTGCAGCACTGATCTGAGACAACACTGATGCACCTGCCATCCAACTAGGAAGGGGTGTGGCGTGTCCTGGGGATTGCTCTGGGCCTCTCCTCTAGCCATGTGTTGCCCTCCCCCTGGTTCGGATGTCGTTGCCAGTCTGCTGTCGTGCCTACTCTACGGTGGCTTTTCTTTTTCACTTATATCCTGCTTTTTAAGGATGTTCCTTTCAATCATTGCACTTATGCAACATTGCAATTATGCAACACTCCAATAATGTTTTTCCAATAACTAAACAAGTATGAGCTTGTTTTAATGGTCACAGTATGTTAAAATGAAGCTTTTACTACACTTGTACACTATAGGCAGGTGAGCTGTTGGAAATGAATGAATAGGCCAAGGGAAGAACAGAAGAAAAGGCCAACCAGTAAACTGGTAATCGTACTTAATTGCAGTAATTAATTTATCAGGAATCTCTCTCTCTATAGGGACTGTGCTATAATGCCTCTATCTAGCACTGATTCAGCCTGTGCTCCCATTTCTTAGATGGCAGACCCAGTGCTACCTGGGGGTAGGGTGGGAGTTGGGGGTACCTGTATCTTTCAGGTTTCCTGGTGAGTAGAGCAATAGGATTTACACTGTTAAAGGTCATACTATGAGATGGTTTGGAGAGGCATTGTTTACCTGGTCTCATTGCTTGTTCAGTGTTTTCTCTCCCAAATCTGGTTTAATTGTTTGATATTTGATGAGATTCCACAAATAGTATCCCCACTGGAGCAGACCTATGGAGAGTGCTCTGGATCATAGAAGCTTTCTAATACAAGTCACTTAGAGGTGTTCTGTGGTTGGTGCACGATGTCTAAGAGAAAGACTGACTGAATTCCTGCTCAGGTGTCTTCTCCAGGGTTGTCATACTCTACACTTGGCTCTGAACTTCAGTTCTGGAAGTTTGATTTTATTTGCGGGGGGTGGGGGGGCGGGGCGGGTATGTGTCAGTATACCCAGATTGAGCTGGTTGGGACAATTACTGGCCAAACTCACAGGGGACTGATGTTATAAATTCAGAGAGCCAAGTTGTTGCTTACAGTGGGAAATAGAACTTTCCAGAATCAGACCCAGATGGTCAGACTCACCCATCCTTCTGTGAAAGATGCACCCTAGAGGCCAACTAGGCAACCCTGGCATTGGAGCAAGGTGACTTAAGTGGATGCTCTTATCATGTCTATGGGACTGTGGTACTTAACGAGCCGATCGCCTCCTCAAATCAAATCTTCCACCTGGGCCACTGGCCAGGACTGTCCCTGCTGTCTTCTCTCCCCCAAGTGGTGGTGTAGACATGTTGGTATATTTTAGGGTCTTCTACAGAGGACCTTCCTTCTGCAGAAATAGTCTTTGGATACAATTCATCAGGTTATTGCCGTGACCTGGCTAATAAAATGGATTGCTTTTCACCATTTTAAAAGAAGAATTTGATTATATTTTCTGATTTGTAAGTGATACAGTTATGATTTTCTGAGTTTAATGGCTGTGATCAGACTTGATATTATTCGCAGATACTCTGAGCTGCGCCTGTACTTGGCTTACTTCCATCATGCAATTGCCCGCACGCCCCACTCCCCATCCTTGGTGGCCCGCAGAGCAGGGTGCACTTAGCTGTTCTCTTTGGTGGCAGAACATTCCATAATGCATTCGTGGGCCATATGCTTTTTCTCTGCTGTTCTCTTAGATGGGATGAACTCCCTTTACATTTTGTTTTCCAAGTTAGATCTGAATGTTGCAAAGCCTCACAGTTGACATCAGTTGCCTTCAAGTCTGTAACTTCTTTTCAGCTGTTCGTGGCTTGACTTTAAAAAAGATCTTTGTATAGTTTTTTCCTGCCTGCAAATATAACAATAAAAACTTACAGTGATTGAACTCTTTATGCCAGGCACTGTGCTGAGTAAGCTTCACGTGTATCATCTCATGTAACAGAACACTGTGAGGGAGGTGTTACTAATAGTTCTATTCTCTAGATGAGAGAACTTGAGATATAGAGCATTTATGTGGCCTTTGGTCACATAGCTACTGCTGGGATTCAGGGCCATGTATGTGTGACACCCTGGCTGTTAACCACGGTGCTGCACTACTGGCCAGTACATAACTGGAGAAAGGTGTTACCCCACATAGTGTAAGAGATTTATTTTCGAAGGCTTCCCCCTTTTCCCAGGGAGGAATGTATGTGTGTGTGTGTCCTCTTTTCTTTTTTCACTTCCAAGTACACCTTTATGAATATTCTATACATCTGTTTTTTACTTTACCTCCTTTCCATTCATAGGGAAAAAATTTTTCAATATTACCCATTTCTTAAGAACAACACGCAGAAACATTTTTTTGACTTTTTACAGCATGTTTATCACATAGTCTAAGATGCTACACCCTGCTGTGATAGAATTCCATAACGCTGCCCCGCCTACTCAACTGATGGTGTACATAATCACAAACAAACCCACTTTATCTCATGACCAGGCTTGACCCCATCTAGTTCTGCAAAAAACTTTGCGAAGCCCTACTGTGAGTGGAATTCAAATAGGATAATAATAAACAGAGTGGCACTTGATATGGTAGACATTTGTACTGATGCTCTGGTTACTTGGAAAATGGAGTCTCTGCCATTGGAGGCTGTCACAGAAGGGAGAGTATTGAATTGAATCTCAAAGGATGTCATGTAGAGAAGTTTGCCAGGCAGAGAAGAGGAAGCCAGGCAGAGGACAGGCTGTGCAAAGTCTGAAAGTGTAGTGCCTTTATTTCTGGGTAACAGAGTAGCTAAAAGCTTGCACACAGAATCAAGGGAGGAAGACCAGAAGTGAGGTTTGTCTTTTATTCTGTAGAGAGTGGCAAGCCATTGACATATTTAGTAAGAAGAGTGATGTGCAAAATAATCTGATTTGTGTTTTAGGAATATCACTTGGGGGGCGGGAAGGATGGATGGGATGTGGGGGAGGCTCTGACTGTCATGGAGGTTGCTTAGTGAAAACAGAAAGGGTGGACTTGAGGCAGAGCTGATGTATCTGGTAAACTTGATGCCTGGGTGAAGGAAGATAGACAGGTCACAGATGACAGATACTTTCCTAGCATGAAAGGATGAATAGATTTGATGCCCCTGAGATGCAGAGAAAGGAGGCAGCATTGGGAGGGGAAACAAGGAGAAGAAATGAGTCTGCTTGGAGCATGGAGAGTGTGTGGTGTTGGGTACTGAGTGCCACTCAGAGGGTTGACCGGAAATTGCTTGCGGTACAGCCTGAGGAGTGACAGGACTCCAGAGATCAGCAGAATCCAGGGAGCTGGCAAGCAAAAAAGGTCCCTGAGGAGGCCAGTCAACCGCCTTGAGCACTGTGGCTGGGGGAGGCACGATTCTAAGGCGTGGAGAGTCCACAGCAGTGTCAGACTAAAGAGAAGAGAAAAGAAAGGAAGAAGCTTTTATTATGAACCTTCATTATATCATTTTTGGTAGTCAAGTAGCTACAAAAGGTTACAAAAGAAAAAAAGGGTCTGAGTCAGTGAATAAAGACTTAATATGAAAATGTCTGCACCGAGGCCAGTGGTCTCTAAGAGTCTTTTATGCTAGCAGACTTCAGAACACACACTCTCTGTTGGAACAGCAGGAAGTAGTTGACTGAGATGACCCCAAGTTTCCTTATAATCCCAAGAGCCTCTAGCTCTTGAGCTTCTTAATCTGAAGGAGAGGAAGAATATCTGTAGTTTTTGAGAGATGCCTACAGTGGTTATCATGTTAGCTGTAGGGCTGCGTTTCTGAGAGGGCTGTGGACCCAGGGTTCTGAATCTTACAAGCCTGGGCGGTTTCTAAAGTATAATCGGGGCATCTGGCTTGGGACGTGTATAGACCAAGCATCCCCAATAAGCCACTTCTGATTGGGTATCTGTAGGGCAGATATTCATGCATTATAGAAATTCTTACTGACTTTGAGTGGGAGTTGCATAGATTTACCCATTCCATTCTTGCCACAGATTCTATGGAAGTGAAGCCTATCATGACCAGAAAGTTACGGAGGCGGCCAAATGATCCTGTCCCCATCCCAGACAAGAGGAGGAAACCTGCTCCTGATATCCATTTGCATCAAGCTTTAATCACTTCTTTCCTTAAGACTTTTGAATCCTTTGCTTATCCATTTGATAGACTGTATATGACCATTGTCCTATAGAAGATAGTAATAATTGATTGGAAAGCTTATGTAAAGTATTCACAGGTGGTGTTTGGCGATGGCCACTTTGTTATTGTAATTTGTCCTCAATTGCTACTGCTTTTAGTGGGAGAGATTAATAGAGAATAATTATCTGAAAGGGTACTTTGTGTTGGAAGTTCAACCTGGTTTTAAGACTAACTTCAAGATTCAGGAGCATCTGAAAACTTGGTATGCCTTAATTTTTCCACCTATAATTTTCTACCTTCCAACTGTAAAATGAGGAGAGTAATATCTGCTTTTATGTGCCTCAGTTATCTATGTCCCTAAAATAGTCGATTGCAAACTGCTTTTAAATTAAAGCAAATGAGATTTCAGTCAGACATAAAGAAGCCCTTTAATCATAAAAATGTTAACTGGACCGGATACATGGAGAAGTGTTGTTTCTTTTCCTCGCGAGAAGATAATAAGTAGCTGCCCAAAATGGTGGTCATTTGTCTGCTACCAGGAAAGGGCATAACTTCAGGTCCTTTCACCTCCACAACTGAGGATTTAAGTTACTGGGGAAGATAAAGCTTGCTCTGTGTGTGCGTGTGTGTGTGTGTGTGTGTGTGTGTGTGTAAGTCTTCAGATCTTTGGAACAAAAGCACTATATAGATTCATGATAAAATTCTTATTTTACTGTTTCCTGTGCTCTCCCTGTTGTCGTGTATACCTCATGAATCTCATTCTGCCTTCTCATCATAGCAATTTGTAAGGTGATGTGAATTCTTTTATATACCTAAAAAACAATAAACACCATTTATTGTAAAAATATCATTTAACATAGTCACACTTAGTAAATTCTAAAATACTGGTACCATTTTGTTGATTACTCTTTGCTTAGAAACTGTACTTTTCAGACATATTCCTTTAACTCTCAACACCCCAGCTAAACTATTTGTTAACAGATGAACAGATCATGGAGGATCTGAGAACATTAAATAAGGTACAATTTGATTTTTTTTGTTTTTTAATTTGAAATCTCAGGCTTGACATGGTTTTCTGATTCACTTTGTTCATGTTACTTGTTAAATGATGATACTTTTGACACCTGAAGTTGCATCTGAAATGATTTTCTCTAAGATTTTTTTGTTGTTGTTCTTTCTACAGCTTAAGTCACCCAAGAGACCAGGTAAGTGCATGATGTATTGGCATTTGTGTAGTCTTTTCATCATGTTGTTGGAAAAGCATGCGAATACCTGTCAGGGAATTGTTGCAGTTTTCAAAAATGTTCATCATAGGCCGGGGCGGAACACCTGACCTTGAGCAATCCACCTGCCTCCGAGGCGGGAGGATTGCTCAAGGTCAGGAGTGTTTGAAACCAGCCTGAGCAAGAGTGAGACCTCGTCTTTACTAAAAATAGAAAGAAACTAATTGGCCAACTAAAAATATACAGAAAAAATTAGCCGGGCATGGTAGTGCCTGCCTGTAGTCCCAGCTACTTGGGAGGCTGAGGCAGAAGGATTGCTCGAACCCAGAAGTTCGAGGTTGCTATGAGCTAGGCTGACGCCACGGCATTCTAGCCCAGGCAACAGAGTGAGACTCTGTCTCTAGAAAAAAAAAAAACAAAACAATGTTCATCATTTGCCTATAGGTAGTAATCATGAAAACTAAAGGGGACCTTAAGTGCACCCAGCCTTGATTTTTTTTTTTTTTTTTTTTTAACCCCTGCTATGTTATTTTTGTCCTTAGGATAGATTGTAAATGAGACATTTGATTTGCTGGTAAAAGTTCCCTTCTGTGTAGGCATAAGGCATAAGGTTTTAAGCACACATCTGTTTTTGAAAATGAAACCAGAAAGATTTTTTAGTATTACTCGATTTTTGGAGTCAAGTCCTAGGGGCAGTACTGCTCCAGTAGCTTTTCATGGCCTGGCTCTGGGAAGGCACTTGCAGGCTGCTTGGAGTCATAGTTTTTAGAAGAGGCTGCCTCGGTGTTCACATTGTTCCTTCCAGACAGCACTTGAGAGCCAATGGCTAGGTTGCAAACTAGAATTCTAAACTACTAATGTCTTGTTTGTTTGTTTGTTGTAAGCACTGTGATTACTCACACATCCCTCTACTCACTGAGTCTTGTGGAAGAAAAGCAGATTTTTCTTTCTCTAGATAATATGTTCCCTAGGGGCCACTGTGGTCCACAGTGATGTCCTGAGCTTCTGAGGCATGATGGGAGTAAGGGGGTTATGTGAGTAAGTGCCTGAATTTAGATCATTTGAGCACACTGGAGTTCTAGAAATGATTTCGTTTCTAAAAGAGATTTTTATAATATTTGCCCTTTTGGGCTTCTGAAGATTTACCAGGCTTTTAGTCCTCCTTTAAGTGACCTGTGAATTTGTACATTTGACCTTCACCTTCTTGAGCCTCAAGGTGTCTCCTCTATTCAGTGAGGTTAATTTGTGCCTTGCATACCTCATAGGGTTGCACTGAGGATCAATTTAGATATAACATACAAGGATTTTGTTGAATTCTCATGCATTACCACTGTAAGGGCTTGGGCATGCTTATTACCACATTCTGATAGTGTTTCAATTAAAGTATGTTAACTGGTGGACTCACACATGCTTAAGTCATTTAAGTATCTCTGGTTCCTCTAGCATCCCCATCCTCTCCTGAACACTTGCCTGCCACGCCTGCAGAGTCTCCAGCCCAGAGGTTCGAAGCTCGGATAGAAGATGGCAAACTGTACTATGATAAAAGATGGTATGTTTTGGGAAAAACTTGGAAAAAGGACTGGGGCTATCTACAGGTGTTACTTCAGAGCATGGCTGCTGCTTAACTTGCAATAGTGCTGAGAGTGGAATCCCATTTAAAAATGTCTAAGCAGCCATTCGGTTGAAGCTTCTGTGAGAGCTCTGAAAGCAGTGTTTCCCAGAAATGTGTTATGGTCGTGTTCCCCTTCCCTCTCCACGCTGCTGTCACTGTACTAGAATTTGCAGGCTTATGTCTTCTGTGGTGTCCCTGCCAACAAGGTGTGTGTCCCTCTTTGCCTCTCTGTGTGTTAAAGTTAATATGTGTTCTTTGGATAAAAGGATTTTGTGGTCAAATCAGTTTGATGGATGATCATGTTAATTAAATGGATTTAGGGCCCATTTATTTATTTTTTTATTTTATTTTATTTTTTTTTGAGACAGAGTCTCACTTTATTGCCCAGGCTAGAGTGAGTGCCGTGGTGTCAGCCTAGCTCACAGCAACCTCAAACTCCTGGGCTCAAGCAATCCTGCTGCCTCAGCCTCCCAAGTAGCTGGGACTACAGGCATGTGCCACCATGCCCGGCTAATTTTTTCTATATATATTAGTTGGCCAATTAATTTCTTTCTATTTATAGTAGAGATGGAGTCTCGCTCTTGCTCAGGCTGGTCTCGAACTCCTGAGCTCAAAGGATCCGCCCACCTCGGCCTCCCAGAGAGCTAGGATTACAGGCTTGAGCCACCGCGCCCGGCCTAGAGCCCATTTAATAATAAATGGGTTTCCTCCTTGTAGTACTCTTTGGGTCCCATGATATGCTAATGTGCACTGTGAATTTCTAAAATGTTATTAGGTGTTTTTTCTTTGATAGCACACCCTTTTCTCACGTGTCATCTTGCTGCAGATGTGTTCCAGGAAACATACCTGGAGGAATTATATATTGAAGCATTCCTAGTTTAGATTGAAGTCTGAAACCTTCAGACTACCAGTGATTTTATTTATTTGTTTTTTATTTCAGCATATTATGGGGGTATAAATTTTAAGGTTTCAAATGGTGCCCTTGTCCCCCCCACCCCCCTGCAAGTCTGAGCTTCAAGTGTGCCCATCCCCCAGATGGTGCACATCTTACCAGTGATTTTTATTGCAAAGGAAATGGCAAAACAATATGAAAGAACCTTAAAAGCTGATACAGTTCATTCAATAAGCATTTATTGTCTGCTTTGTATTAGGCATTCTACTAGGTATTAAATCACCCCGGATCCTGCCATCTTTTCACAGATCTTTTAGTTCTGATATATTTCTTTCTATTCTTTGTCCATATGCAGGCATACTCATTTTAAGTCATAGTGGACACATGGCTTGTTCTGCGTTTCCACTTGGTTAAATTGAGAATGTTTTTCTTGGTTATTTTATGCTCTTTGTAATGATCATTTATAATGGAAGGCCCCTTGAGTTTCAATATCTTTAGCCAAAAGTTCCAAAATTAGGGTAATGGTTACTTTGGATTTTTTGAGCTTGCTTAAAGAGAAAACCGAGCATTGTGTTGGTTACCTTATAATATTGTACTCATCAAAAATGGTTAGAGATTTAGTCATGCCTGAAATAAATCATTTCTACCTATTAAGTTACATTGAGTTAATTACTCAGTGGATGCTAGAGGCTTACTTTATCTATAAGCCTGATCTTAGTGACTTCTGCCTCTCTGATATTACTATTCTTGGGCATTCTTCAAAAAGGTCAGTTATTATATCTTAACATTGCTTGTCAGAAGATACGACCACTAGATGGCAGGCCCTAACAGCTCAACACACTGAGAACGACAAAATATGATGAAAAATGTTTCTAATAATGAAAACCAAACAACCTTTAAAGATCAGGCCCACACGTAAGAACCATCTTTGAAAATGATGAGATTTATCACAAACATTTTTACAGATCTATGAGTCTTAAACCCACGTGATATTTCAAATGATGTTCGTTTTGTAATTTTGTTGCTTCGGATCTTTCTCTTTTTAGGCTTACTTCTCAGACTTTATGAGATGTGTCTTGAGGGTGAAAATGTATAAAATGAAATTCATGTTTGTTTTTTTTAAAGAAAGAATCTGCAGTGCCTGGTGTTTCATAATGTAAACAGAGCAGTCAGGTTTGATGTTTTAGAACTTACAAGTATTTTGAAGGAATTTTCTTTCACCATCTTTCTCACAGTTCAGCAGAAATTTAAAAAATAATGTCTCTGGAAGCACTTTACTTTTTAATGAATTTAAAGTTGTTTAGTCTGTTGTTAAATACACCTTGAGAATGCTGTTTTCTTCTGGATTCTGTATGTTTTTCTCTTCTGGCCTTGGCAATCAGAGTTCATAAAGCAGTTATTGGAAGGCGAGTCCTTCCCTTGCCGGGTGATAAATGAAAGGTGATTCCAGGAGTCCCGGCCTAGGCTTTCGCTGGTGCAAAACCATCCTCTCCCGTCTCATGGGGTTTTTGATGTTTGGTTTTTGTATCCTTGCAGGCCTAAGGCTTCATTTTTTTTTCTTCTGCAGCAGACATGGCCTGTGGCTAAGAGGTCACGTAAGTCACTTTGTGCTCTTTCCAGTATTTTGGTGCGGCAGTATTTTTGGCAAAACACGTTTTACAGACTTTCAAATGACTTCAGGCTTCCCATCCTGGTATGAACATTTATCAAGCCACCGAAAGATAAACATCTTCCCTTTGCCTTGGGTCTTATATTAAGGCATTTTATATCATACTGTAAGTTTGCTTCGCATTTTGATTTGGACCAATGAACTCTCTCAAAAAATACCGTGGAAGTAGCTGATATTTTAAAATAATTAAATAACTGATGGTGCTGGTGGACTGTGTTTTCTCTCCACACTTGAAATCTGGACCTGCTAATGTGACTCAGAAATGAAGTCACCAGCTTGTTCAAGTAAATTTAACCCTACGATTGACTAAAAGACTATTAACTTAAAACAGTGAATATTTACAACTAGAATTGGGACTCCTTGAGGTTCTGTAGCTGTAACATCGCTTTGTTTTTTGAGAAATGAAGCATTAATATCAGGATTCTCCATAGGATACAAAATTAATTCTCCTCCCTCCTTGCCCTACTTTTGGGCCCACCTTCTAAAGAAATTGCTTTCTTCCAAAATAGTACTGTAGTGGTAATAATTCTAGTTTGTTGGATTTAATAGTAGAAGTGCAAAGCTTTAAGAGCTTAACTGTAGAGATTCCCAGGTCAAAATTTCCATTAGTAATAAAGTCAATTTGACATTTGGGGCTGTTTAAAATGGTTTTTTCAGCAGCTGAGTTGTAACTTATAAAATGGGTTAATTGGCAAAAAAAAAAAAAAAAAAAAAAGATAATGGACATTTTTATTAATTTGCCTCTATTGATGTTGCTTCTTAACACATTTTATATCTAAATATATTTTGAATTCTTTTCTCCCCTTTTATTATTCTTTAGAAATTAAAAAGTAAATTTTTAAGATTGCCATATACCTTTTGGTTTCGTCTTAAAACCCCCCCATGTGAACACTTTAATTTCTGAGGACTTTTCAGAGAATTCAAATAATTTAATAGATTTGATATCCAGGGATAATGGTTCCCCAAGACCATTGTGTAGTATGTGAGAATCCCCTGAAGGTCCCAGAGACTGTGTTTCGGGAGGGACCTGGGGACCAGTTGGTTTAAAGTCGGCTGCTTTGGGAAGCACCCTGGCCAGCTCTTCTGTGGAACAAATGGGGACCAGTGGTGGACATTCACACCACACTGTTTGGTGACCTCAGAGGAGGGAGATCTGGGATGTAATCAGATACCCAAGTCCCAAAACCACTTCTCAGAGGTAATAGACCAGGTTGCGTTGTTTATTCCTAGTGTTCACTTTTAAGCCTGTCAAATGTGTTGGGTTTGGTTTCTAAGTACAACTAAAGGAAAACACATACATCTCATGAGAATTGTTTGGATAGTCTTTCAGAGTCAGTGGTTTTCTTTACAGATCTTTGTAACATTAAGTTTTCTTTTTACCTCATGTTTGTCATTTAGGTATTTTCTAATACCATGACTTATGAGACTGGACGTGGTGGCTCATGCCTGTAATCCTAGCACTTTGGGAGGCCGAGGCGGGTGGATTGCTCAAGGTCAGGAGTTCGAAACCAGCCTGAGCCAGAGCGACACCCTGTCTCTACTAAAAATAGAAATTAATTGGCCAACTAAAAATACATAATAGAAAAAATTAGCGGGGAATGGTGGAGCATGCCTGTGGTCCCAGCTACGAGGGAAGCTGAAGCAGGAGGATCGCTTGAGCCCAGGAGTTTAAGGTTGCTATGAGCTAGGCTGACGCCACAGCACTTCTAGCCCAGGCAACAGAGTGAGACTCTGTCTCAAAAAATACCATGACTTATGAAAATACTATTTACTTTTTTATGTAACACCTGCTCTTTCTTTAAAAAGGAAGCTATACAGTAAAAGAAATACCATTCTTAATTTACATTTTTATAAAATTTTAATATATATTTACTAATTTTTTTGTGTGTGTATGTGATACACAGGAAACATGTATATTTTGTTACAAACCCAGGAACATTGTGGACATAGTATTTTTTCCCTCCACTTAACAGTATATTGAGCATATTTCTACACTAGTAATAAACTTCTGCACCCCACCCATGACCTTACTTTATTAAAGTGTTTAGAATGCCTTGAGGCTAGTTGTATTTTCTTTTGTGTTTTTATCTATTTAATAACTCACAATCCCTATGGAACAACTATGAGTGTTCTTCTCCCTCTGTATTTTTATTTTAACCATTACTCAAGACTTTACATAGGACAGTTAGCTTAGATGCAATAGAGAGACCAAGGAAAGTGTTAGAGTGTTGCCATGAACTAATTTTGCCTCCTTGTGCATTGTATAATTTGGACCTTGTAATATTACATGTTTAGCATAATGAAGGTCTCTGACCCATTTTACCAACTAACGCATGGCCAAAAGTAACTTCAAAACTTGGGCCTAAACCAATCTCAGTATTCTAATTGCATTTAAAATTCAATTTCCTTTACCAGTATTTTCAGGAAGTAAATTGACTTGGAAACCTGAGTTTTCAGCTCCCTAAGTAGCAGGGTTAAAGAGCACTTAGAACCTAGATTGGAAAAAGCTCATTGTGGAATTGAAGTATATCCTTTACTATGATATCTTGGCAGTAGGTTATTTCATTGTACCAACAAAACAGAGTCTTCTTTCCCTAGAGAAATAATAGTAATAAGATGCAGTGCTTTGCTGAGAGATGTGTTTTGGTGGAATTTACATGAGTATGAGTCTGTTTAGCTGAGTCCAGTCAGGCAGATCTCTGCAGCCAAAATGAACCAAAGGTTATGTTCTTGACTGAGCTTGGGCTGGCCCAGGGACTGGGGCTGCTAGCAGCAGCTCAGCTGGTGTTTCCAACTCTTGTAACCCAGCAGCTGCTGCTTCATCCTGTGGCAGCTGCTATTGTCCCATTTGGGCTTTGGCCCTGGCATGTTCACTGTGGTCCTTAGCCTTGTCTCTGTATTTCTAGAAGTTAGCCGTGGCCATGCACTACAGGCCAAGAGAGTAGATGCAGGAGTTGAAAAGGGAGTGTCTGTCTTATCTCCTCCAATCACAGGAGCTTTCCTCCTGTCCAGGTCAAATTGGATACCCTTTGGTGTACATCTTGACACATGGAACTTCTCCTGATTAGCACAAGCAGGTGTGATTATTTAATGTTCTTTGTCCCCATTGTATTTGAAGTTCTGTGATAGCAGGGGACCTTGTGGCCTTGTTCAGTGTCTATCTTCAACTTCCAGCATAATCAGTGGTACACAATAAGTGCTTAGTGAGTATTTTTTTAATGAGTGACTGAAGTCAGGGCTGAATTCAGCCTGCCTTCTTGTTGGTGACATATTTGAACAAACAGAAAATGAACAGCAATAGTTGTTCAAGCCTATCTGTTTTGTCCACCCAACCTTCAATGTTTTGGGGGGGGGCCAGCAAATGGTAACAGAAGTTTTACTTTACTTTTTGGACTGGGTCATATAGTCCAAATAGGAAACTCATTTGGTTTTCCAAGCCTTCCCCCAGCCTCCCTCCCCTTTCTCCTCTGCAGAGGGACCAAGGAACATAAGATTATATCCAGAGGAAGATTAAGAGGTCATTTAATCCAATCCAGAGATAGAAGCCTTTAAATTAAACCTTCTGAAATCCAGGCTCTTTCTCAAATATAAATTAAGACTTCTTTAATTATAGTTTCGGTTGTGGTGGGTTTTTTGTGTTTTGTTTGTTTGTTCGTTTGTTTCCTTTTTCCTTCTTTCCTCCCTGTCGTCTTTTTTTAAATTTGTGCCTTGGTTTTGGCAGGTACCACAAGAGCCAAGCCATCTATCTGGAGTCAAAGGACAACCAGAAACTGAGCTGTGTGATTAGCTCTGTCGGAGCCAATGAGGTAGGAACTGCACTCTCACCCTTAAGAAAGCAAAATATGTTCCTTGAAGTGTTGAAAATATGACAAACATGAAATGGAAGTGCCACAAAGGAAGTACAGTGAAATCATGTCTTATGTGGATTAGAGTCTAAAGTTAGCATTTTTAGGCAGAAATTGCACGTAGTCAAAATGACCCTTGAAAATCCCTTACGTTTGTGTGACTATAATGTGTGCAGATTTGTATATTCCTTGTGGTCTTTGTGAACTCCCCATATAGTAAATGAACAGGGAACCACTGAACTACACTACAGCAAAGAACAAAAGGCAAGTCTGTGTGATACCTGTACATTCAAATCCTGCTTCTTTTTAAGGTAACTGTCTTCTGAGCATGGAGCTTGCCTCTGGAGCATACTCCGTCTTTGTTATTTCTCTAGAAGTTTCATATATACAAATAGATTTGTTTCTTGCTGTGAGGATTTAATGAGGCACCTGGCTTAGGATCTAGCACCCAGCAAATGCTTGCTACGTGGGTGCTGGCCTGATCCGACCCACATGCTACTACTGATATGTCCCATTGTGCCTCTGAATGTCGTGCTGCCAGCCTCATGCCCTTAGATGTTGGTCTCCTTGAGTCACTCCTGCAGGATGGGGTCAGCTCAGAGAGTTACACCTGAGGATGATGTGACTGCCTTGTGAGTTCACGTGGCCCTTCATTAGAATCATGTCCACAATGTGTGACTTGTATTGTTAGTAGATAAAGTTTAAAACTTTAATAGCTGGATTGGCTTGATCTTTTATCAGTCCACAAAAGTCTGCAAAGAAATTGATTTTTACGTGTCTACCCTCTGTAACTTATTTGTGCCAATGCACAGTAAATCTAATGAAACTGGATTATGAAATAACTTAAGCCTGTTCTATTCTCCCAGCTTCCTGAATTGAAAATGCCATAATATGTGACTAGTTTGAAAAATGATTGTTTACTTAGAAGTTAGGGAGAGCCTTCCTCTGGGTAAATGAAAGTCACTCTTCTCTGGGCTCAGGTTCTGTGAGTCACCTCACACCAAGTCAAAACCAGAACAGGGGATCTAATAGAGAGACCTACTGTTCCTCAGCCAAGCAGTGTTGTGTCTTCATGATAGACTTTCTACCTAGCTTGTGGATTGCTGCACAAAGCTCACGTGGCCTTCTAGTACCTAAACCTAACTTCAGATCCAGTGCATTATTTTCCTCTGTGACTCAAGATTTTTCAGAAAAATAAAAATGCAAGTTACATTTTTTTTTTCTCTCTGTTGAATATTATCACCGTTTGAAATAATAGAGTGTCGGAGAGATCTGACAAGGAAACAGTGACACTGAGACATGTCTCCTGGAGAAGAGAAGCCTCAGTGTGTTGGGGGCATGCAACCTTGGTAATGAGGAAACACTTCTCATTTCTTGGAAGTGTTCTGCTCATTTATCAGATTAAATTCTAAGTGGCACTGGAGCTACTTGGCTTTAGCATTACTCAGCTCTGAGCGGGTTTGGTAGGTGGGTATGAGCATGTTGGTGACACCCTGATTTAGCCCTCCATGGGGTTAGTTTTCAGTTCAAAATGGTTCTGCAAGGTCCTTTAGAGGCTTAGCTTTATGTGAGATCTTTAACTTTTTATTTTTGAACCAGTGTATTTGACTTTAAAGTCTCTCTATTGCTAAATGACATGAAAGAAATTGAGATGAAACTGAGAATAAGCTTTTTTTAAAACCTGAAAATGGAGTTGGGGAGGGAGGAGATATGTCTGTAAACCTGTATGTATGGGTGAGGCGCAGGACTTTAAAAAAAAAAAGCCATGCTTTTGGCTTCATTTAATTGCATGTTACAGAAAGAGAAGAGTCAGGGGCTGGTTTAATAGAGAAGAGCGAGAGGCTTTGATGTCAGGCGCCTGAATTGACTTCGGGGACAAGTGATTCAGCCTTGCTGAGCTTTGGTTTTCTCTTCTATAGGATGGGGCCAATGACAGTACTCACTTCATAGGGCTGTTCTGAGAGTGAAAAGGCTCAGTTTGATCAGCACAATGTCTGGCACACAGTAAGAGCCCGAGGGTGTCAGGCAACTGGCGGCAGCTCTCCTTCCTGTCTCCAGCTGCAGGATGCCACTTACTAAGTGTACTTGTCAGCCCTGGCAGTCCACGTGTGAGAAATCTGATCCCATCCATGGGAGAGGGATATGGGGAGGGAAGGACAGTTGTGAGCTCTTCAGCCTTCTTATGATTGTAATTTGCCCCTAGCTCACTCATGAGCATCTTTTTTATTATTGATATTTTTTTTTCCTCCTTTTTCTGTTACAACCATTACCCTTTGTTGCCAAGGAATCAAAGTGTTGAAAGGTTATGTAATATGGGAGTCCCTTGGGCCAAGGAAAATATTTCCAGATAAGATTGAAAGTTTGTGTTCATGAACACGTATCTCTTGAGTGTGATAATGCTATAATTAAACCAAATTTGAGAGTCTTTTGAAGATCAAGGCAAAAATGGAACCCAAGAACACTGTGCTTTCCATTCTGTGATCAGAGGTGTGAGCAAGATGGCCAGGAGAAATGAGTTCAAGGCTGATGCCTGTCCTACACCAGAGGCATACCTTTAGGATGGCCCAAGGTCAAGGAGATCTTTGTGATGTTTCTGGAGGTTGAGATAGTTCATGTAAGCAAGAAGTTGCCAGTTTTCTGTCCACATCTAACTCATGAAAATATTTTGATGTTCTGGGAGATTTTCTCTTCTTAGCCTCTCCCATCTTGTTCCCTTTCTTCTTTCCTACAGATCTGGGTGAGGAAGACAAGTGACAGCACCAAGATGAGGATCTACTTGGGCCAGCTTCAGCGTGGGCTCTTTGTGATCCGCCGGCGGTCAGCAGCTTGACTTTCTACAGTGTTCTTCCCGTGACCCTTTTCCTGGAGTGGTTTTTATTTTTTTGTTTTGTTTTTTAATAGAAAATTTTTAACTTACTGGGAATGGCTATCTGGCTTTGGAAATGGAGAATACTGTCATGGATTTCTCAAGGCACTTTTGTGGCTGGCCACGTTGATCTTTGTCAGTCTTTTCTGCCTCAACTTCTTCCAGACATCAGTCACCATGGGACTGTTTTACTTTCAGGAGTATTGAGAGTTTGATTTACTTTCATTTTATTTTTTTATTTTTTGCTTATACTGTGTCTTTTTTTTTTTTTCTGACTGCTTTGAGTTTGAAGGGACAGTTCTTTCTATTAATTATCTTTAGGTCTTTCTACCATGGAGAAGAACAGGAAGGGATACACCCTAGAGGGTATTTTCATGATTTGAATCTGATTAGTGGATCACGTAGCTACTTCCCTTGTCGAGCCCAATTCACTGTTTCCCCAGAAGCTTGGGGCAGAGGTCTTAGCAGAAGGAGATTAATTCTCCTGGCTCTCAGCCTTCTCCAAGGAGTAAATGCCTTGTGTAACATCTGGCACATGCCATCCGTTCCACTGGCTGAATGCTGGAAAATTTGCCTGGGAGACTGTATGCACTGAAGTAATGGGTGGGGGAGACCTTTCATGTTCATAATGTGTTAAAGTTAACATATTTTAAATGTTATTGAATGTAAGTGATTTATTCAAACACTTTTGTCTTAGCTCAAGCTGGAACAAGAAGTGGTCATTTCAGAAGTTTTCATTTGTAATTCCTTTCTTGCCCCTGTTCCCAAGTAAATAGAAGTGGTATGTACCACAGGCTGATGATCTGGGTAATCACTTGTAGGGAGGGAGGTGAGATTGATAGTGCAATAATCAGTGATCTATAGACTCTCATGCATAATTCAGGTTTCACTCTCATTGCTGATGCCGTTGTCACACATTGGCCCTTCCAAACCTGTGGAACCTCATTGTCAGGCCGTGGGCACCCACAGGCTCCTGGGAGATCAGGCCCAGGTGGAAGATAAGGAAAGCTTTGTTGTAGGTGCTGCTGAACCTGCACTCTCCCCAATGGGTCCTGATGAAACAGCCTTCCTTACGTTCCCTGTTCCTCCCCTCATTCCCGTTTATGGAGAAGGGATTGATTGGGTGAGAGGTGATGGGGTTTTCTGTACTCCAGTGGCCATCTTGAGATGTTAAAGAAATTGCAGTTAGAGCAACTGTTGGTGTCCCTGTGGTCAACTAGTAGACCTTATGCATCCTAGGAAATCTTTGTAAGTAATCCCCTTGGTCTCAAGTGATTCTCTTTCTGTTGTCTTTTGACGCACATACCCCAAAGCAAGGTTGGATGCTGCAGTGACAAGTAAAGCACCTTCTCCTGATTTCTGGCTTCCACAGAGACCAAACCTTACTGACTCAAGAGTAAAGACTTGTACAGATAGATTTTTGTTTTAATTTATAATCCCTTTTTTTTTTTTTCCCTGGTGTTGGAGTCTTATTTAGAAAACAGGATAAATGATGCTGTTATCAAAAGTTGCCTGGGCATTCTGTGTTTCTTTTCTGCCCTCCTATCCCCCATTATTGTGATGTTACTGCCCTGAACCAAGCCCACAGTAAACAGACTTCACCTTTTATTTGTCCTTGATGGCCTTTGCAGGGAGGGAGGACTTCTCTAGCTGCAATTGTCATTGTGTATGTAACATCATATATCAGGCAGTGATTGGCTGTCATCTGGTGCCCTGGGGATGGGAATTTATTTGCATACATTTAGTATATTTTACTATGGGAAGGTGGGCTTCTTCTTTTTTTTTTTTTAAGTGATCATCTTTGTCCTCCTCTAACAGCAGACCAAAGTTTGTTCTTATCATAAAGGATTGTATCGATAACCGCTGAGGGTTCCGCATTGAAGCAGCAACAAGTTGCCTCCCTCCTCGATCTGGTGGCAGCTTTATGCTTTTGTGAAGTAACTGTTTATTTGAAGTCCAGGGTATGGGCACTTTTGCCTTCTTTGTGACTTTTGAGGATATTCGAGGCCGTACCTAGACATGGTCTTGACCCCACCCACCACTGGCTTCTGCTCAGTGTCCTCACAACCCTAATCATGGCCTAGTGGAAATTAGGGAAAATGTGAAGTAGACTCGAGACACAGCATAATAAATTACATTCCTATTCCCAGAAGAATTAATTGATTCAGTCACTCCAGAAGTGGAAAATCAGCAGTTGAACCCTTCTGACAGGCCTCTGTGGGGACCAGGGGCAAAAGGAGCACTCTTGTGTGTGATGGACAGAAGCCTAACTAAAAGGGGAAGACAGACTTGGAGTTTTCCAGAGTAAGAGGAGGCTGGCCTTTAGCCTGGCTGGCCATTCTCATACCCTGAGGTCTTTGTCTCTCACTAGACCCTAGGGCACCGGATCAATTTCCCAGTTCAAACTATTTCCTGAAAGCGATACTTTGAAAAAGGTTTGGTCCAGCTTCCAGAGGCTGATCTGCCAATCAAGCTGTATGTGTGCTTTGTTAGAGGCAGCTGCCCCAGGCATTATGTACAGTATTTTCTGTGGATGTGTCCCACTATTTATTTTACCTCTAGGGGCTTTTGTATTCCCACTTCCACACCCCTTCTCTCCAAGCTAGTGCCCTCTCGAACAATTTCCAGATGGATTTCTATAGCCATACCAAAGCCAAGATGTTCTCCTTTGAATACCAGTATTTATGGATATCTGACTACCTAACTTAATTTTTCTTTTTAAACTTCTAACTGGAGCCAGTGTAAGATCCCAGAGGCTCATCTGCAAATCAAGCTACATGTATTTGTGTACGAGACCCTGTGTTCAGGACTCAGTGGCTTTTCTAAGAGAAATATGGTGGGTGGGGCAGGGTCGATTGCATTTTTTACCTAATTTTGGGGGGTGGGGTATCCTATTTTTTATGGTATTTTTCATTTTGTTTTAAAATTTCCTTTTAGCCTTGAATTTTTACTAAATTCCTCTGGATTTAAAAATTTTTTCTCAGCTGGGAATTTGAAATCTTGGTACTTAAATGTTACACCTGTTTTTCCAAAGAATTGAAACCACTTTAATATCAGAACATGGTAAATTTGCAGCCATTTCAAACAGCTGGTGGGCTTTTTATATATCATTAACTGGTACCATTAAATGTTCTGAGAGGTGAATGTAAAATGTAAAAAGTATAGGTTTTTTTTTAAATAACAATAAACTTTCAAACAGAAAACCAGCATGTAGTCTGTATCGTATCCATTGACTTTATAAATGATTAAAAATTTTTTTTAGGTTTCAATTCATGGATTTTGGGGAAAGGATGTTGGAGAAAAAGGGATGTTCTAGACATTTGCTTGTTATCAATGGAGAGAGCAGTCTAGGGCTAGAGGAACTTTTTTTTTTTTTTTTTTTAGAGACAGTGTCTCACTCTGTCACCCATATTGGAGTGCAGTGGTGTCATCATAGCTCACTGCAGCCTCAGACTCCTGGACTTAAGCGAACCTTCTGCCTCAGCCTCCTGGTTAAGGTGTGCATCACCACACCCAGCTAATTTTTTTATTTTTTGTAGAGACGGAGTCTTGCTATGTTGCCTGTGCTGGTCTTAAACTCCTGGCCTCAAATGATGGCCTCTCAAAATGCTAGGATTACAGGTGTGAGCCACCACATCTGGCCCAGTCTAGGGCTGTTGACCCTTAAATGTTGTGCACTCTCTTCTTGTTGGAGATGATAAAAGTAATTTAAAAATTGAGTAAATAAAATTGATTTTAGGTGGAAAAAACCTAGAAGTAAACTCATGATTGAGGTTATTGTTCATTTGGTACAGATTAAGGAGGATATTGTTCTTGGTACTTGAGATCAGTGCACTGTTAATCAAAAAATGATGGTACTTGTCCTGTTCCCTGGGGTCAACTGACAAAGCTACTTGCTGCCACAGGTAACTGACCTGACATGCCTGTGACCCACTTGTGGCATACCATTGGGAAGGACTCCTTTATGCTTTAGGTAATGGGGAGAGAGAGTTCCTATTTCTAAAAAATGTTTTATTGTAACATAACACTCATATAGAAAAGAGCATACATTTTAATTATTGAAGTTTTTCAAAGTGAAGGCATCTATATAACTAGCATCCAGATCGAGAAATAACATTACTAGAGGCCACAGCCCCTTAGGCTTCCTTCCAGCTACTATTACTAATGTTCTCTATTTTAACCTTAACCTTCAAGCTCTTGAGCCTGCAGGGTCCTTCCATAGTTGTTCTAGAAGAGCCAGGCACCTGGTATAGGCTAGGGACTGACCAGGGAGTCTAAAGGCTGGCAGCAAAAGATGCAGCTAAACAGGGGCAGGAAAAACAGGTTCAGGTCAACCCTCTCACCCTCCCATTTGTTACCAGGACAAATGGGGCTTGCCCTTAATGTAACAAAATCTACCTTTTCTTGAGTACTTCGTGTATGCCGGCCACTGCACTAAACCCCGCACAAGACGCATCTTCTGTTTAGTCCTTGCAGTAATCTGGGAAAGACTACAAATACTCCCAAGTTTAAGCCTGGCAAATTAATATAATTCATCCAAACCTTGACTTAAGTCTTTGAAATCCAGAGCTCAGCACTGGGCCTAGTACATAATAAATACTCTGTAAGCGTTAGTTGGCAAGTGATGTTAGTGTAAGATGACGTGCAAAAAAAGGCAAACTGGTTAGTATCAGCTCATATTCCAGGCGTTGTGCCCTTCACTTGGGCTCTGCTTTGATAGTTGTATACCTCTAGGGAGAGTACACTGTTGCTCTCACCAGTTTTTAAAGAAGGAAACAGACTCTTGGACTTACAGGAGGTGGTTCTGTAATTTTTCCAAGGTCGCAGAGAGTGACAGAGTCTGGATCTTTCCATTTCCAAGCCAAGTTTCCCATAACTACTACACCGTGCAGTGCCTTCCCTCCTTGCTTTGTTAAAATTACACTCAACATTTCCACCTTTCTTCTTCAGTCCTTCCCTAGGAGGTTTCTTTTTTCTCTTCATCTGGTTTCCTTCATCTTACATGCATGTACTCCTGGAGTAAATGGTAGAAGTAACAGCACTATTATTTGCTAGAATCCTTTCCCCTGTGGATAACTGTGGATTTCTCCCTTGGCAATATAGTTGAGTCACAGTGACCAGCCAAGAGGTTGGTTGCTGTTGATACTACATGAGTATAATCCTCCTGAAAAGGAAGGGACCACTTAGAATGGAAACGGTTAATTGGTCTTGTTGGAAATTATCTGATGAGAAGCCTGAGGGCCTTTGGAGGAAAACATGTATCTGTATTTTTTCACATGGCTTTCGTCCTCCCTGCCTTTCTCATCTACAGAGTAGGAGCCATTGAACTGGTTTCTAAAAATGTAGATTGGGAGCTGGACATTCTGCATCTTGGTGCTCTTTGATGTCTGTAGGCCTTTTCATGTCACATCCTCCTGTGGAGGCACTGTCACGGAGAATACACCAGTTCCATGTCACCTGCTTCGAACTGTCTGCTCAGTTCCAATCAGTGACCTGCTTAACAACCAAACCTGGGGTTTGCAGTCTTTGAGCAGAGGCAGGAATGAAACCAATTTCTGGTCTCTTTTACTCTCCTTAGAGGCACTCCAAGCCCCATGCTTGGTAAGGCTAAGCACCTCTCCTGCCTTTAAAAAGAATGCACTAGATGGAATGAACTAGAAACATACACCATTTCACTCTCTTGACATAGTGAGGAACACATTAGCTTTAGGAGCTTGGTGTTTACCGATTATTAAGACAAAAATATATTTAGAAAGATCCCTAAGGGAGAAAGGTAGATATAAGATATCTAGATGCTTAATCCCTTAACTCATTTTCTCTAATCTGCGTTTGCTCAATTCCCTGAAAGATACAGATCTATAAAATAACATGTACTTTACTGATACGGGAAGACACCAGAATCTTAAAGATTTCTCTCGCGTTTTGCAGAAGTTGGAGACTCAGCGTGTTCAGTTTTACTGTAGGCTGATGCTCGAATCTGTCAGTATCACCTCTGTGTACTGATGTTATAGATCAGTGCCTGTAGGGAACAAGCAGATACTGAAGGCAGAAGGACGGTACAGGTTAGCAAGCCCCCTGCAGGTAATCAAAAATCATCTTTATCTCACCACTGATTCTTTTAATAAATATTTGAGTGCTAATGAGACGCAGTGTGGCATTGTGGCTAAGAACAAATGCTTCGCAGTCAGGAATTGAATCTGGCTTTGCGGCCTAACTAGCATGATATGACCTTGGGCAACTGAATTTCACTGAACCTCAGTTTCCTCAACTGTTAAATATTTACTTAAGAGGTGTTTTTGAGGATTCTAGCAATACACATACAGCACTGACTATGAAGTATTCTACACATATTAACTCATTGAATCCCCATAACCCTATGAGGTAGGTACTATTATAATCCTTATTTTATACTTGAGAAAACTGAGAAGAATGGTTAAGAATGTTGCCCAGGCTGGAATGCAGTGGTTATTCACAGGCACCGTCATAGCATTCTACAGTCTCGAACTCCTGGCCTCAAGCTATCCTCTTGCGTCAGCCTCTTGAGTAGCTGGGACTACAGGCAATACATCTTTGTTATTTATTGTTCTTGTTTTCGTTATTATCGGAGCAAAGTGTCCCCACCACAGAATGGGTCCCTCAGGAAATTCACTCTCATCCCAGACAAGACAGGGAAGGCATGGGCATCTTTGGTCACTCACCTGCAGCCAGTTATTTGGGATGTTTTTTCTTCTACTTGAAATATTCAATAATCATGAGCTTGGGGAATGCATTAGTTATTGCATTCAATTCAATTAACACTGAATTTGATTGCATGTTGAGTAGTGTTCTAGGCTCTTTTGGGGTACTCAGAGAAATGTAGGCAGGCCTTGAGCAGTGTCCGTGGCCAGGGATGGGAATTCCATACAGAGCAAAGGTTTGAGCAAAAAGACAGGTGGGCAAGTATGGGGCATGTTTATTTTTTATCTTATTTTATTTTTTGAGACAGGGTTTCACTCTGTCACCTAGGCTGGAGTGCAGTGGTGCAATCATAGGCCTCTACAGCCTCAGACTCCTGGGCTCATGGGATCCTCCCACATCATCATCCCAAAGCTGTGGGATTACAGGTGTAAGCCACAGTGCCCAGCTTTGGGGGCATATTTAAAAAGTCAAATATGAATGTGTGTTCAACAATATATCACAAGCTTTGAACTCTAAAATGAGTTTGCATCCCAGCTAGTATCTTTTTGTCTTTTCGCATCTTGGATTCACCTTGCTTTTACTTTCTGCATCTCCTCTCTTCTCCCTTTTCTGGGCCCATTCCACTCGCTCCTCCACACATTTCTATCGCCAGCGTGCTGGTGCGGTGGCTTGTGGCCATCCTGCAGTGACGCTTTCCAATTTCACACTTACATGCTCCTGAAAGTATTCGTAAACTAACTCGTATGTAAAACCAATAAAGGGCAACGGCACACGTTCCTGTTAGACAGTAATTTTGTTTGACTCCCTTTCTTTTACTTTGATCACTTCTCTCAAACATGGTGCTTTGACCTTACCAGAAGTGGAAGCTTACGTAAAATCAAGCATGGAGGATAGGGGGGCTCTGTAAGCGTATTAGGAATGAACAAGAGCTCGAGCTTATGAAGCTCTTACTATGTGCGTGGTTGAGTGTGAAGTACTTTTCATGTATTATCTTATTTAAGTCACACATGTGACATGTGTCTTAACGACTCCCATTTTACAGATGATGAAGTTGAGGCTCAGAGGAGGGAAAGGAGTGTTCACCCCTGCACCACATTCGAACATCTGTTCCTATTAGCTTCCCCATCCTAATATAAACTGCCAAAGCAGAAAGAACCCTCAGTTGTCATCTGAGGCAAATCCCTGTGTTTTTCATATCTGGAAACTGATACCAAGAAGGCATCAGCTGACTAAGGGTAGAGCAAGAGCTAGAACTCAGGTCTTAAAACTCTCAATCCGACAATCTAAATGGAGAAAAATTCCAGTTGTGAGATCCAGTGACAGGGGCGTGAGCCTTGGGTTTGTAACCTCTGCAGCTTACAAGCTGTGTGACCTTAGGCAAAGCCCATAACCTCTCTGAACTCCAGTCTCCTCATCTAGAAAGTGGGAATAATAATATTGAGGTTTATTGTCATTTAGGCCATGCAATGAAAACAGTGTTGTAAGTATCATGCTTTAAACAAGCTGTAGGTCACTTGAGTGCTTTACAAGATGTAACCCACACTGCCAGCCGCCCATGCCCGGTGGCCATGGTTATCTCAGGGACCACCTACCCCAACTCTGGCCCCATCTGCTTAGGTGCCATCATGCCTTGAGGCTAAGCACAGCACAACCTTCCAAGGGTTCCCCACCTGGGGAAAGACAACAGAAGCCACTAATCACAAACCTTGACATATTCGAGACAAGCAGACATCCAGGCATCTGTTCTACATCTTATTAACCTTCTCCCTAGAGAAGAAATTGAATTGCTGCCCCCTGCCACCTGGGTGTGTTATGAAACCCACTGGAATATGAGCCAGGGAGGACAGGGACTAGGTCTTTTTTTGTTTTCGTTTTTTTTTCTTCCTCCTAGAGACTAGTACACTGCAGGTGTCCATTAAATGCTTGCTGGATAAATGAATGGTTGCTACTGCTTCATTTCTCATTGCAGCATATTAATCTCTTTCTAAAATCAAAGCAATATGTGTAGAGTCTAGAAAGTCAAAGTGTCCTGCAAAGTTGTTGACAAAAATATAGTAGTCCCTTGCTCTCCCTTTCATTCCTCCCTCCCAGAGATCATTTTACCTCTTTTGGCTGATTATTTTGGTATTTAACATCTATCTCTAAATAGTCTTACTATTTTTTTATTTTAGCGTATTATGAGGGTACAAGTGTTAAGGTTACATATATTGCCCATGCCCCCCTCTATTTATTATTAAAGTTAGATATTTCAGCCATAGGTATTATGTATTAAATTCTCACTGTGAAAAAAAAAAGGAAAAAATAAAAAATATGATTATAGATGCAAAAATAAAAAAGAAAAAGAAAAACTCACTGTGGAAGTCATCCCTCACTCTCCTAATGTAGCTATTTCATAATTTTCATTCGGTCAGTATTCAGTGCTTATGTTGTTATGACTGTGTAAACGCTAGTCGCAGCTGGGCTGTGTTGTGAACTATGATTGTTTTATCTTTCCTTGTCAGTTCTTTTCCCCACCAGGAGTTAATAATTGTCTTGTTTTTTCCTTTCTTTTTGTTGTTTCCTTAGTTTTCTGTGTTTTTACTACTAATTCAAATTGAAGTCCTTCACCATGTGTCCAAATTCCCCCTTATTCTGATGCACTGCATATTCTATGAGTTTTGTCACCTCGAAAAATCCTCCCTGGGGACCCTGGCCTCCATGCTGAACTGCTTGCCCCCCTGGCCTAGCACATAGCTGTCACTCTGGGATCCCCCTTCATCACCAAAGTTCCCCTAATCCTTTGGACTTGGATTATCTCCTTGTTTCTCTGCTTTACTCTCCCATTTTGGTAAAGCCCATCCATCTTCCAGTGACTTCCCAGCAAGATTGAAAAAGACCTCCATTCTGTTCTTTTACTTTGTTGATAGTTTGGCTGGTAGAACTACTTTTTTTTAATTCCCCAAATTTAGACCCGTATGTATAATCCAGAATTAAAAAGATGTTAAGTTGCTTAGCACTTAAACTAAATTTCAACCAGCCCACCACCCCTGCCTTCACCTCCACTTAGAGAGGTTTCTCATGCTGCTAATTTATTATTCTCAGCTTTCTCCACTGTCAGTCTTAAGATTCAGGGGTGTGTGTGTGTGTGTGTGTGTGTTTTTAATCTGCTTTCCAGCTACTAAAGTTTGCTTGTTTCCTCTCTCCAGTGCTCTCCATTCTGGCAGGTTTAGCTTGAGAATCATTTTCCTTCAAGGTTTGGAAGGCATTGTTTATTGCTTTCTAGCTTCCGGTGTTGCTCTTGAGAAGGCTGAAGCCATTCTGATTACTGATTCTTTGATCTGACTTTTTAACATCTCTGGAAGCTTGCAGGATTCTCGGTGTTTTGAAATACCATGATGGTGTGCCTTGATATGGGCCCATTGAGTGGCTAAGCAGTTATGGGGTTTTTCAATTCTGGAAGCTTATGCCCTTGTATTCTGGGAACAACAAATGCATGTATATTTTGTGGATGTGGTAGCCAGACTCCAAGGTGACCCCCAGTGATCCTTGCCTCCTGGTGGTCACATCTTTTTGTAGTCTACTCTCATATTGGACCAAGGTTGATCTTTGTGACCAATAGCCTACAGCAAAAGTGATCGTGTGTCCTTTCTGAGATTGGGGCATAAAAGCTTCTTTCTAGAATCACTTGCTTTGGGAGATGCTGACTACCAAGTCAGGCAGCCACATGGGAGGCTCACGTGGCAAGGAAACGAGGCCTCCTGCCAATATCCAGCTAGTAACTTGAGGCATCTTGTCAGTAGTCATATGAGTGAGTCACTTTAGAAGCCAATGTTTTAGTCCTAGTCGAACCTTCAGAGGAGACCACGACCACTGCCGACAGCTTGACTGCAACCTCCCGGGAGATCCTGAACCAGAACTACCCAACTAAGCCACTCCCAGATTCCTGACCCTCAGAAACTGTAAGATAATAAATGTTCGTTGTTATAAGCTGTTGAGTAATTGGGCAAATTTTTTATGCAGCAATAGACAACTAATGTAATGGGCGATTATGTTTTCTCTGTTCTTGCTTTCAAGAATTTCTGTTACTTGGATTGTAGAGTTCCTGTAAAAGTCTTCCCATTTTCTTCTGTCTCCTGTTTTCTGTTTGTCTTTTTCTCTATGTTCTGGAAGATTTCCTAAGCTTGTTTTTCTCACCCTTCTGCTGAATTTTACTTTTGCTTTTCATTAAAAAAACATTTTTTAAGAGCTAATTTTGTCATTTGATTTTATCATCTCTTCTTTTTAAAAAGTAGTGTCCTGTTCTGGAGTTTTTAAATTCAGAGATTCTTTATTCTCTCTAAAGAAGCAACCTCCAGTATTTTGCCAGGTTAGAATCTGGGCAGTTTCACTGCACGGAGTAGGGAGGAAGGGATGTGACAACCTCTTAAACTGAGCTTCAACCTGCCCCCCTGCCATCACCTAGTGCTACCTGGTGCTGCTAATTTATAATTGTATTCTCCACTGTCAGCTTAAGATTCAATTGTGTTTTGTAAATTTACATTCAACTTATACAATTTTTTTTCCTCTCCAAATCTTTCCATTCTGATGGGTTTGACTGTTAAAAAACAATTTTTTTAAATGTTTGTTGTTGTAGGATTATGGAAAAAAGGAAAACAGTTATATGTATTTAACCAACACTCTTTGCATCAACTGTTAATACCTCACCTTCCCTGACCTCTCTTTGGGACCTTCTGTGACTCGTTCATCCTCTTGCAGATCAAGACAATGGAGAGGACATTGGCTGTCTCACAGTGTGGTTCTGAGGTCATGGTCTATGAATAACTGTAGTGGGAACATTAGTAGGTCATTTCCAAATAATCAATACATCCTTACCTATTGCAAATCTGCTGGTTTGTACCTGAAGTTATGTCAGTGGCCATTAACTGCAGACTTCGACTTCAGAGCTGAGTGGTCAAGATGTAAGAGAAGGAATTTACATACACGCACCTTAAAGGTCCAAATGTGTGTATATAACACAATGCCTGTGGATTTATATGCACATGTGTACAATACATACGTCTCAGAAATGAGCCTCTTATCAAACAAAACCTACCTTTGGACTGTGGGTGAATTGAGAAGCATGAAAAATGTTTAGCCTAAAGTGTATTTAAATATTCATGACATCTTCAAAGCAAAGCTGCTGGGAAGACTAAGCCACCTGGAACACAGCTGTGACAGTACAATGAGGCATCTTAAAAAATCACACTCTCAGGCCGGGCGCAGTGGCTCAAGCCTGTAATCCTAGCTCTCTGGGAGGCCGAGGTGAGCGGATCGTTTGAGCTCAGGAGTTCAAGACCAGTCTGAGCAAGAGCGAGACCCCATCTCTACTATAAATAGAAAGAAATTAATTGGCCAACTAATATATATAGAAAAAAAAAAATTAGCCGGGCATGGTGGCGCATGCCTGTAGTCCCAGCTACTTGGGAGGCTGAGGCAGCAGGATTGCTTGAGCCCAGGAGTTTGAGGTTGCTGTGAGCTAGGCTGACGCCACGGCATTCATTCTAGCCTGGGCAATAAAGTGAGACTCTGTCTCAAAAAATTAAAAAAATTAAAAAACATTAAAAAAAATCAAAAAAAAATCACACTCTCATGTAGAGCTGGGAAGAATATTCAGAGGTGACTGAGTCCGGCCCCCTGCTGCCACTGTAATAAAAACTGTGTTGGATTTGTCATGTCTGATATTAATGTGATTAGATTAATATTCAGAAAGTATCTTGCCAGCTTTAAGATAAGTATGTTTTGGGTTATATAACTTATTTGGGGTTACAAATTCCGTTTGTTTGCTATTTATCCTTCCTCATGTGATACGGTTTTAGGGATGGCAATTATGTGGCACACTCATCAGTACTCTCTCCCTTTGTACCCATGGCAGACATTACTAATTAATTATGGCCCTCATTCTCTGTAGGCCCAGATGTGAAATCTCAGCATCCTTTTCCATACGGTGTTCCTGACAGCCACTAAGAATTGTCTGGAAAGTGGGGAGCACACCAGATGAAACACAGAAGCCATTTCTGCTTGGGTCTTTTATCATCACCTTCAGTCGAACATGCTCCAGTTCATACTGCTTTACCCAGACTAGGCATGATCCTTCCAGAACTGACAAGGGTAGAATTTTGGATATTGTGCCTACAATTGCCTTAGTAACTTTTTGTTTTGGTAACCCACATCCCGTTGCTGTCTTGAGTTTTGATTTAAATTTCAAAAGTTTGAGTACTTGTACAGTTGGTTTCTTGAATAACACACTTTACATTTATCCTAATGTATGTTATGATCTTTTTATTCCAAACCAATGGTCAGCAAATCATGACCCACAGGCCAAATTTAGCCCACCACCTGTTTCTGTAAATAAAGTTTTATTGGAACACAGCCATACCTTTGACTTTATGCATTGTCTATGACTGCTTTTGCACCACTGGGACAGAGTAGAGTAGTTGTAACAGAGACTAGCTCACAAAGCTGAAAATATTTGCTATCTGGCCCTTTCCAGAAAAATTGTCCTGAACTGGTTCTAAATTATCACTCAAGCCTCTTTTGGCTCTCAGCTTTAGCCAGTATTTTCTCCAGGTATTATGCATTTGCCTCTTTTACTAGCCCACTTAATTATACTTACTTCCAGCCTACTTTTCTCCATTATACTCACAGGGTTCTCCTGAGCAATGTTAAGTACTCCGTTGCCATTCAGATATGCTGATAATAACACTCCTGATTATTTGTTGAACACTTGTTATAGTCCAGGCCGTGCCAAGAGTCCTACGTAAATTAAGTGAACAAAAGTAAGTGAATTACTTGACATAGTGCCTGGCATAGGGTAAGTGCCCAATTATTATTTTTAATTTTTACAAAAGCTCCATGAAGAGATAGGTGTTATTAAACAAAGAGTTTAAGTGACTTACCCAGGGAATCCAAGCAGGTAAATGGCAGAACTAGATTCTAACTCAATTTGGACTGATTTTAAAACTTGCGATCTTTCCATTAAAACTTTTTGTCATTTTCTACTATATTTTCCTGAATTACCAGTCTTAATCTGTCAATTATAATAATGAGCATGATATAAATATATAATATATACATATCTATATCTATCTTTGGTGTGTGTGTGGTGTTGTATTTATCTCAGATCCTTCTGTAGATATTGTTCCTGAGGCTGAGAGAATGTCATACAGCTAGTAAGCTGTTGGTATAATTCAAAATATTTTCTACCACACTGCTATGATAAACAACCCTGTTATGTGACTGAGATGACATTGATTCAGCAATTTCTACAATATATACATTTATAGAGCACCCACCCTATGCCAGGTACTGTGCTCAATCCGTGCTACATTTTTTTCTACTGTAGTCCCCCCTTTTCCATGGTTTTGCTTTCTATGGCTTCAGTTACCCATAGTCTGAAAATATTAAATGGAAAATTCTGGAAATAAACTATAAGTTTTAAATTGTGCACTATTTTGATGTAGTAGCATGATGGAATAGCATGATGAAATCTCAGGCCATCCTCTGCCTCCTAGCTCAGGAAGTGAATCATTCCCTCCCCCCTCCCCCCACCTCCTGAGGTAGAGTCTCACTCTGATGCTTGGGCCAGAGTGCCCTGGCATCAGCCTAGCTCACAGCAACCTCAAACTCGTGGGTTCAAGCGATCCTCCTGCCTCAGACTCCCAAGTAGCTGAGACTACAGGCGTGTGCCACCATGCCCAGCTAATTTTTTAGTTGGCCAATTAATTTGTTTCTATTTATAGCAGAGATGGGGTCTCACTCTTGCTCAGGCTGATCTCGAACTCCTGAGCTCAATCTATCCTCCCTCCTCGGCCTCCCAGAGTGCTAGGATTACAGATGTGAGCCACCTCGCCCAGCCTTGAATCATCTCTTTATCCTGAGTATCTATGCTGTAGACATTACCCACCCATTAGTCACTTAGTAGCCATCTCAGTTGTCAAATGGACTGTCAAGATATTGCAGTGCTGTGTTCAAGTACCCTTATTTTATTTAATAACAGCACCTGAAGTGCTAGAGTAGTTGGCATGTTGCTACAATTGTTTTATTTTATTATTAGCTGTTAACCTCTTACTGTGCTTAGTTTATAAATTAAACTTTATCATATAAATTAAATTTATATAAATATAAATTTATCATATAAATTAAACTTTATCATGTGTGTGTGCATAGAAAAAACATAGTATACATATAGGGTTTAGTACTATGCAAGGTTGCAGGCATACACAGCAGGGGCGTGGTCTTGGGACGTATTCTTCCTTGGATAAGGGGGCCTGTTGTATAGCAAATTTCTTTTCCGAGTGTTCACAAACTAATTGTCTAATGTTTGTTTTTTCATTCAGTGTAGCTAGTAACAGATGTTCGAGGCTATATTCTCAACTCTCCCAATGAATTTGAAATCATAGATGTTTTTTACCTCAATTTTCCCATCTGTGAAGTGGGAAATAGAATACCTGTTTTTACATCTTCTAATTCTCTAAGAAAAAGAAGAGGTTTTGTGTTAAAACAGAGGTTGCAAAGTGGCAATCTGTGTGTAGGATCCAACCCAGAGATTTTTTTTGGCTTACACAGTGACTAAGAAATTGAATTAATTTTAAAAGTTTAGAATTGAGAGATTTTGGAGCTTGTTCTTGAGCAATAAGATAACCTTGCAAGACTGGAGTTAGTGTCTTACATGGACACAATGCACTGGTGCTAAGAAAAGCTGCTTCCTTTGGGGCACATTCCCCTGCTAACTTGTCTTCATCATGCCTATTGTCTCTCCCACACTGAAACCATGTCAGTTGCTATTTAAAATGTCCTATTTTAGTCATTTACTTTACCCTCTGGTCTTCGTAGACATTTGAATTTGAACTTCCACATTCAATCAGGAGAGATTTCAGCTGGGCATAAGAAAGAACATTATCAACAAGATGAAATGTGCTTTGCAGCCATTCGAACTGAATTGATGGAAAACCTCAACTCCCTGATTCTGTATTTTAAAGGAACTTATCTTTAAATCAGAACAGGACATTTAAAGTAAGAATAAATGAAAGAAAAGCTGTTTTTAAAAACATGCACCTATAGCAGTATAGACTGTGATGTCATCCTGCTTATTAAGGGTGAAATGTTACCTCTATAAGGTTATGGAGGAGTCTTGTATGATACAAATTCCAGCTGGGCTCTCTGAGATGTCTGTGGGTACCTTGGACAGCGCCCCCTCCCCCGCCAATTCTTTTGCGAGAGTTTGGTCTTCTGCAAGGGAAATACTTCATTTAGCTTACTCTCTTAAAGTCCAACTTACTCTGGATTCTTATTTTTAAAATGGTTGTCACTCCTCTAAAGGGGACTATAAAATGAAAGAATGGATAATTCTGTCAAAACGTCAGTTCTTCAGGACATTTTAATTATTTCCTTTATGTCGTTTTTTGGTCTATTTACTCCCTATTTTCAAGGACTGAATGGTGGCAGAGGTTTATTTCTTCTTCCTGAAAGCAACAAGGCGTTTGCTCTTTGCTTTCTGCATTGCTGTATTAACAGTGCCTGATACATCGTGAGTGGTCAATAATGCTCATAGAATGCATGCTCACTCTCCTATGGTGATATTTACAATTGTTCATCTCAGTCACAAAAAGCATAGTGCTAATGGGAAAGGAGTAGAGCATTTAATCCCTTTTTGGAAAATGTCTTTTTGTTTGGGTTTTCTGAAATAGGCTGTGTGTACTTCCCACTGCCAGCTTGGATCACAAGAGGAATGAGTAAAACAAGAGAATCAGGTCCAGCAATCTCCTGCACTCCCAGCACACTCACTGCAATTCAAAGTGTACTTCCCCCAAAATGCTTGGCTCATGTCATGCGCCAAAGTCATTCCTTGAGTCTAGGATCTTGACCAAGCTTCACGTTTCACAATCATTCTTTGGTAGCAAAGCAAACAGCAGATCTTGTGGGGCCAGAGCAGAAGTCTCCTTCCCCAACCACACCACTCCATATTAATATCTTTTCTCCTTTGAGCTCTTAGCACTTGGTCTCTGTACTACTCACTTGGCAGGTAATGGTGCACATGTCTTGTTTTGTTATTTAAATCTAATGTTTAACCTTTCCTTTGTTGGTATCCTTATCTCCCTACTGGATCATATATGCAAATTGAGTGTAAGGAAAGGTAGACATTAGCATGGTTTCTTGTGCTAAGTCTGTTTCTAAGGTTGGGTTACCCCCAAAACATGGACACAGTCTGGGTCCAGTGAATTGATTTGGAGGTGATCCCATGTAACTCAGTGAGGGAGTAGGAAAGTGACTCAGGCAAAAGGAGGACAGAAAGAGATGTGATGATAGTGAGTGTCCCCTGTGGGGAATTGGGCACAGTCCTGCTGGGGACCTTTTAAGACAGCTTTGGCCAATAGACACACAGTCATGCATTGCTTAATGATGCGGACACATTCTGAGAAGTGCGCTGTTAGATGATTTTGTTGTGTGAACATCACCAAGCCTACTTATACCAACTTAAGTCCACTACGCGCCTAGGCTATATGAAGTATCCCACTGCGCCTACGTTACAAACCTGTACAGCATGTTACTGTACTGAACACTGTAGGCAGCTGTAACACAATGGTAAGTATTTGTGTATCAAACATATCTAAATATAGAAAAGGTCCAGTAAAAATATGGCATTATAATCTTAGGGGACCACTGTTGTGTATGCAGTCCATCATTGACTAAAACGTTATGCAGCAGATGACATAATGCAAGCCATGTGTGTAATTCTAAATTTTCTAGTAGCCACTTAAAAAAAGTAAAAAGAGATGAAATTAAATGTAATATATTTTATTTAGCCCAGTATATGCAAAATATTATCACTTCAGTGTGTAATCAGTGTAAACATTATTTGAGATAGTTTACATTATTTTTTTCCATGCCAAGTCTCTGAGATCTGAGACTTTATTTTACACTTGACAGTTCGGACTAGCCACATTTCAAGCGCTCAATAGCCCCATGTGGTTGGTGACAACCATATTGACCAATTCCTGTTTATAATTGGTTGAGTGTCACTCTTGGGAACATTATCTCCTGGGTAATTCTAGCTCACCCTGTGGCCAGAGGACATCCCCAGGTAGAGAGACACAGGAACCTATAGCCATGTGCTGGAAATGTCTACTGGTGACCTTTTGGGATATGGGCAATATCCCAAACCTGAAATGATTATATGTTGGTTGACTGAAAAATATCTGGATTTCTGCCATGGCAGCATTTCACCTTAGTTTTGGTCTCAGCATTAAGGACTGCCATACATGATTGTGCATGTTAAGTATTATGTAACATTAAGGACTACCATACGTGATTGTGCAGGTTAAGCACTATGTAACCCTAGGCATGAGTCCTAGACTGCAATATGCATGGCATCCCTAAAGTTATGCAGTGCCCAACCTGTACTACTACTCCCGTGAGGGTGGTCAGCCTCTTACCTTTTGACTATTACTATTCTCATCCCTTTGGGGAAAGAGTAAAGGATTGTTAGAACAGACATATTCACTTGGGCTTAGCTACAATATTCTGTCTTTTAAGGGTCACTAACCATTTTAAGCACCTGACACCATTTCCTTGCAAGCCAGCATCATGAGTAATCAGCAGAAGCCAGCACCTCCAGGGCTCTGCAATCACTCTGAAGGAGTCAGCTTTACGCCCGCTGCTAATTTTAGCTCGCGGTCTGCAAAGGGTATCAGTGAGTCTTTTTGCCAAGCACCCTTGCAAACATGGCTTGGCAGTGTCTCTCCTAGGCTGGAGCTGGAAGCTTGGTAAAAGCAATGTCTGTGGTCCAGAGTTTCCTCCCCAAGAGTAGCCTTCCCCTCGCCCCCTGTTTAAGACCCTGTGTCTCCACTGGGCTTCCTTATCACGGTGTTTGGGCCGTGAGAGTCGATAAACTCTAAATGCCAAGTTTAGTCGTATAGTCACATAGGGGCTCTGAGTTGACTTCATTCCTGTTTCATTTGTTCCTCTGTGGTACAAGAGGAACATGTGACAAGACATGCAAGTAAAATTAAATTGATATGATTGATAGCATCTGGCAAAAAATATTCAAGCACTTTGCATTAAGTAAGTCATAGGATTAATTGAAAACAGAATGGGAAAGCAACTCAGAAATTCTTCCAACCGTTTCCTGTTCCGGATGATGAGTTGGAGAATCTGAGAGGTCAAGGAGCTTGTTCAGAGGATTAGTGGCAGAGGACTAGCATCCTCTATGTAAGAGACTATGTTTTATTTACCTCCCCAATAATACATTGTGTCTAGCACATGATTACCATTCAACAAATGTTTGTGGAATTAATTGATGCATTTTTATAATATCCAAGGTTACCTAGAGGCCAAAAACATATAATTTTTTCATGTATTGTATTGCATATGTTTGTATGCTTTTTGCAAATCCAGCATCCATTGCCCTTCCTGCTTATAGTATCTCTCCTCCAAGCTGAGGAGATGCATGTGATCCAGTTACAGCCAATCAGAGCATTCCATTCCCCTAGTCACAATGATTGACTGGTCACATGTCAACAATTGACCTATGATTCAAGTGAGACCAATCAAAGCCAGTGAGACTCAGTTCTAGGACTTTATTTTGGTCGTGTTGTCACCAATAGGGGAGAGCTAGCCTGAGAATGCAGCCAATACAGAACAAAGCAGAGCTGAGAGCTGGAGAAGGCAAGGTGAAGTTTTAGTGATGGCATTTGACCACCAATATTCAGGTGTATCTGAAGCCAGTGTCTATCCCTGAACTTTTTAGTTATGTGATCTGATAACGCCCTCTTTTAGAAAAACAAAACAAGTTTTTATCATTTGTATCTGAAACCAAATGATAGTAAACTAGCTTTGAAGCACCAATGAAACAGCCTACAGGTTAGTTTAGTTCCTTCAACATCTCCTGTTTGGATGTTCACCCTCCCTTGAGCTCAGAGAAGGTTCTCCCTCTTTAGCCTGAGGGTGTATGCTTTTATTTTTTTAAATTTTATTTTAATATTTTTTTTTTGTAGTCACAAGATAGTCATGTCTAAGGGGATAGACTTTGATTAGCCTAAACCTAATGTAGTGATTTTATTCTCTTTGCCAATGATTGCTTTAGGCATGAACACGTGATGCAACTCTTGTGAATGAGACCCAGATAGAATGTGCTGTGTGGATTCTGGGATAGGTTTTCTTCTTGTGTACAAAGAGGAAAACTGCCCTTTTCTGCCTTGGCATATGGCTGTGTGAGGATGTGATGTCTGGATCTGCAGCAGTCAGCTTGAGACCATGAAGCCCAGTCTGAAGCTAAAAGCCAGCATACCGGGGTGGTAAAGCAAAGAGAGGCAAAAGGCCTGGGTACTTGAGGGCATCCCTGAACTGCTGAACTTCATTATTTGTGGGCTTTTAAAATTTTGAGATGCTGGCCGGGTGCGGTGGCTCACGCCTGTATTCCTAGCACTCTGGGAGGCCGAGGCGGGTGGATTGCTAGAGGTCAGGAGTTCGAAACCAGCCTGAGCAAGAGCGAGATCCCGTCTTTACTATAAATAGAAAGAAATTAATTGGCCAACTAATATATAGAGAAAAAAATTAGCCGGGCATGGTGGCGCATGCCTGTAGTCCCAGCTACTTGGGAGACTGAGGCAGGAGGATTACTTGAGCCCAGGAGTTTGAGGTTGCTGTGAGCTAGGTTGATGCCACGGCACTCACTCTAGCCTGGGCAACAAAGCGAGACTCTGTCTCAAAA